>PVJA010023801.1:5984-32652 GCA_004027025.1 Myocastor coypus | reverse complement strand
TGAAGCCGCCCAAGCTTTCCCAGGCAGGCGCTTTAGACCACTGAGCCATTCCTCCGGGCCCATAACTATTTAAAATTACTCAATATTTTTGACTTTTTAATCTACTTAAAGAGTAATTGGTGTTGTTTTCAATAAAAACAAGGGTTTAGTAGTATTGATTGGCCAGTTGGAATATTGCTCATTGTATTTAACATTAAAGCTATACTGAATATAAACATTTTAGAGACTTGAAATACTTATTATTCTTGGGAATGTCTTTTTCAAATATTCTGGGGTAATATAGAAATGCTATGAACAAAATGTTGGATGGTATTTTACTTTGAGTTCTTAAAATAAGATATTTGTAAATTAGTGAAACATAAAACTGGGGTTCTGTGACCTATATTTGTTAACCAACATTGTCAACGGTTTGGTTTCAGCATATGGAAGACTTCCTTCATCTCTAAAGTGAGGTTTTTTTTTTTTTTTTAATTTTTTTTCTTGTTTCAGAACTTTTGTTTGTTTGTTTATTCATTTATTTTTATGGCCAGCTCAGCCTGCCCCGAGGGCAGGGCTGGCGCAGCATGTGGTGCCGGGGATTGAACCGCGGTCCCTGCAGCCGCCTAAGCTTTCCTAAGCAGGTGCTTTAGACCACTGAGCCATCCTGCCGGGCCCCTAAAGTGAGGTTTTAATGACATAGCCTAGGTATAAGCCATCTTTTGAAGAAATTTTGATTGCTATTTTCATTTGAAATATCACACTTAAAAATTAACATCATGGGCCAGCAAGATAGCTCAACAGTCTAAAGCACCTGATTAGGCAAGCTTAGGCAGGTGCAGCAGACCGTGGTTCAATCCTTGGCACCATATGCAGCAGCAGCGCTGCCCTCAGGGCAGACTGAGGCACTCCCCCACCCCCCAAAAAAAAAAAAACCCGCCATAATTTTCCATTACCTTAGTACCTCTTAGTTGGTTGTCTTTTAAATCTCTTTCTGAGTCACATACAATTTGAATATAAAGCTAGTAACTGAATATAATTCTATCAGTGATGGTGAAGCAAATATTTATTCTAATAACTTGCAGTTGATGTAGAATACTTATGGTAGTTAAATTCAGCTGTTCTTTAAGTTGCTGGGAAAATGCAAGCCTTCGATACCAATATGATATTCCAGTATAACTGATTTTGAGAGAATAGAGAGGTCTGATGTTTCCTATGAGATACTGTCAGCTCAAGGGAATATTGACCAACAATATAGGGGCCAGCAGGTTACCCAGTTAGTTTGAGATCCCCAATAAAATCGACTTTTCATAGAGGTTAACCCAGTCTGCTCACTCTATTGAGGTAAGGTACTGTGCACACTGGATTGCCACTTTGAGTTCACATGCAATCTGATTTTAAGCTTTGTGTCCTACAATTTAAATGATCTTGTTAGTTCCCTTTCCCATCTTGCAAGATGGTAGGTGAAAAAACTGAGAAGCCAAACGCTAAAGAGAAGAAACTTCAAGCCAAGAAGGGTTGTGCTGGTGGTACTGGTAAAAAGGATAAGGTGAAGTCAAAAAAATCCCAAGAATTAGCAGCCCTACTGTAGCCGAAATCCTGCCCTGGTTAGAGGGATTGGTAGATACTCCCAATCTGCTATGTATTCCAGAAAGGCTTTGTACAAGAGAAAGTACACAGCTACTAAATCAAAGGTTGAGAAGGAGAAAGTTTTTGCTATGATCACAAAACTGGTTGCTTTGAAAAATGCTTAGATACTACCCTATGGAAGATGTGCCCTGAAAGCTCTTGAGCCATGGCAAGAAACTCTAGTCAGCATATGAAGAAACTTCAAGCCAGCATCACTCCTGTTACCACCTTGATCATCTTTACTGGGCTTTACAGAGGCAAGAGAGTGGTCTTCCTTGAAGCAGTTGTCCAGTGGCTTGTGACTGGGCCTCTGAGCCTTAATCGTGTTCCTCTACAAAGAACATACCAAAAATTTGTCATTGTCACCTCTACAAAAGTTGATATTAGCAAAAATCCCCAAACACCTCACTGATGCTTACTTCAAGGAGAAGCTGTGGAAACCCAGACACCAGGAGGGTGAGATCTTTGACACCAAAAAAGAGAGATACCAGATTTCAGAGCCACACAAGGTGGATCAGAAAGTGGTGGACTCACAGATTTTAGCAAAAATCAAAGCTGTTCCTCAGCTCTGGGGCTACCTGTAATCTGTTTTTGCTCTGCCAAATGGAGTTTATCCTCATAAATTAGTGTTCTAAATTTCTAAGAATCTAATTAAATAACTGATACATTAAAATGAATGAATGAATGAATGAATGAATGAATGATGATCTTAGTGGGTTAAGCCATTTCAAATAGGGAATTCAAGGTAGGATTTATAGGTAAAGGGAGAAAAACATCCCAAAGCTCATCTTCTCACTTAAAGGACCTCTGAACTATCTGTACTTACTGGGAGTAGAAGGCAATGTAAAAATTATTACCACAAATGCTACAAAATAAAATGACCATAGTTACAGAATTCTGTGTCATAGATTGAGTAGGCATCCCAGTGTGTCTCAAGCCATCTAATGTATGCCTATTGGCCTACATAATTATTAATAGTGCTCCTTTCATGCTAGCACACACCAGCATATAATTAACTACACTAGTATAATTAACTACATTGAACATCTCTAAGTAATAATCAGGGGAATGTGGATGTCCTAAAACAGTCCTTTGTTAAATGGCCTAGGATTGCAGTGTTTTCACACATGTCTCCGTCCTCCACAGACAGCAGGAGGCTTATCCGTCTTGTGAACATTCTTGACTCCTTTCTGTATCAGGAGCAGCATCCAACAGGATCCCACCTGCACCTGCAGCCAGTGTGCAAGGATGCATTTCTCATCTTCTTGAGGTTTTGTCTGCTAGCAGCAGTGGCTGGATTAACCAGTGGAGTTCTGTTAATAAGCATTGGAAGAGAGGGGCCTGAGGAGCTTGAAATAGACTAAGTGGAAAAATCAAAGGCAGTAGTCATCAAGGAATAGCAGATGTTTTAACTCTACAGAAAGTTCATCTGTTGAAATGTATATATTTATGTGGCCTACAGTTTCCCTCAAGTTATTTTTAATGAGTTAGGGGATCAAGTTGTTGGAAAGTAACCTTATAGTAAAAACCTTCAAAGTCACAGAACTAAGATTATTCCTTTAGGAGTTATCGATCCTTCCCTGCCTCCCTTCTTTCTTTCTTTGCTATATTTCCTGCCTCCTTAGTGACACTGACAATCCAATTAGGATGCTCTACTACTGGATGGGTACCATAGCCTCTGCTTTTGTTAGCATATGTTTATTTGCAGCAGGGTCTTGCTGACTGCAGTGCATAGCTGTCCGACTGGCTGAACCTCCCAAGTGCTGGCATTACAAGGATACACTACTGCACCTGGGCAAGGACAGCATATTTTTTTTTTTTTTTTTTTTTTTTTTTGTATTTTGGAGGAAGGGTCTAGAGCACCGGTTCTCAACCTGTGGGTTGAGAACCTGGTGGGGGTCAAACAGCCAAAACACAGGGGTTGCCTAAAGCCATTCCAAATCATAACTGTAGCAAAATTACAGTTTTGAAGTAGCCACCAAAATTATTTTTTGGTTTAGGGTCACCGCAACATGAAGAACTGTATTGCGGGGTTACAGCATTAGAAAGGTTGAGAACCACTGGTCTAGAGGATGTTTAGGGTCTCACAATTAGATTGGACTCCTAGTGATCTGCCTGTTTATAGCCTCCCAAGAGCTGGAATTACAGTTATGCACCACCACGCCCAGTTTCAATTGCCATCTCAGTGCACCCCAGGGGTGGCACCAGCATGGCAGGCCTGGGGATCTAACTCCTGGCCCCTGAACATTCGTTTTCATGAGGCTTCAGGAAGGACAGAGGGTGATAACATCCTTCATCCTATCTTGACCTAGAACTGAGTGTATTCTTGCTAGGTCAGGTTGCCAGGCTTGCAGGTTTTTCGCTTATCCTTTTAAGGATGTTAATCTTTTGATTTCTAGCAGCAGTTGTTTGTTAAGCCAACCATAGTTACTCTCTTTTGTTTTCAGCTTATAAAAAAATTTTTTTTGGTTGTAATTTTAACAGTTTTATTCTAATGTGCCTAAGTATAGTTTTCTTTATATTTAAACTGCCGGTTTTTACTAAAATTTTCTTCGTGTGTTTTTGGCAAATTGTCAAGCTATTACAGTGATACCATGGTTCATGAACTTAAGAGTGGTCTTTTGTGGGCTTCACATTGTGTTTGGAACTGAACTCTGGACACCTAAGCAGAAGTCCCTTATTTGTTGCCCTCTTACATGGTACACTGAAGTAAAATGAGTGGGCAGAATGAAAGAATAACTTTGCATGCATGTGTCCTTACCTAGCACGTCAGCTGAGGCCAAGAAAGGGAGTCATCTCAGGAGTGGGATCTGGGCTGTATTCAGGCCATTTCAGTCCTTCTTCATGTTGGACTCACTTCAGATAGATTCCAGCATTGGCTCTGGCAGCTCAGTTAGAGCTGGCCGCCTTCTTCCTCTCTTGCAGTGTTGTACCTTGTAGATAGCAGCTCTTGCTTTCTTGGTTGAATGGCTGACTGGGAGCTGTAGCTGCTGCTGTGCAGCATCTGGAAAAAGGATTAAGAGAATTGTTGTGCCACATATTGCTAACCTAGGAAAAGATCAAAATCCAAATTTTTAAGTTGTTTCTATGGAATGCATGTTGCTTTTGCTTTTGTTTTTTTTTCCTTCTATTTTTGTATTTTTTATAAAATAAAAACAATTATAACCCAAACCATTGTAACTTACTAGGAATATGTTCTGACAAATTTGGATTCCTTTCTTTAAAGAAACTTGGTTTGGATTGCAGATGTGATAGTATGCTTGCCTCAAAAGTACAGGGTCCTGAGTGATCTCCAGCACTCATGCACCCACCAACACACACACACACACACACACACACACACACACACACACACACACACAGCGAGACAGTGAGAAGGACAGCAAAAGCAAGAGCGAGACAGAAAGAGAAGGAGTAGAGAGAGATCCAAATTTGCTTCTATTGCAAATTTGGTTAATCTTGGTGCCCTTGTCAAAGGTCACTTGGCCATAGATACAGGACTTGCTTTCTGGGTTATGGTCTCGTTCCATGTTGCCTATGTCTGTATTTACAGCAGTTCATATCTTTTACTTGCTCTTTGAATTAGTTTTTACAATTGGTACCTAAAATTCTGCCAATTTCCCCCCTCTTTAAGATTATTTTGTTATTTGGGACTTCTAGTTGCATACAAATCTGAGGATGGGCTTTCCCATTTCTGCTGCCTGTCATGCTTCACTGCTGTGTAATGTGTTGTATCAGTTACCCTGGTTAGCTTATTTAGGCCCTCTTGAGTATATTCTTTTGTTGATGGAGAATGGCTATATGCATGTGCTCTTTGTTTTAAGTCTGTTTTCTTTCTCATGTAAATTGGAAATTTAGACATCTGTTTTTGTCATACTACCTTGAATGAATTTATTCTTCAAAAGCATCTGTTGCTAAGGAAACAGGTTTTTGGCTATGTTTTTTACAGCCTAAATTTAGAAAATGATGTATTTTCTAGGCATTATATTCATTGTTCATGATTTATACATATTTTATAGAGAAAAACCACAGCACTTATAAAACTGTTTTGCAATTAATTTATCCTCTTTGTTCTCAGGTGCCCTTTTTGTCTCCTGTGGAAGGTCATATTTGTGTAAAAATAAATTGTCAAGTCAATTCAAGTGTCGAAGAAAAAGGTTTTCTAGTAAGTAACATCACATAATCTTTATTTCCTTTTTTCCATTTTATAAAATGCAGACTTGGTTGTCCCGTAGGAAAGAGAACCTGTGATGAAGTGAAAAGTGGCTCAGTAGAGACTTGTCTCTTTGCCACGTGCCAGTTCCTGTGCTGATGTTGCATCCTGGGGGTGAGCATGTCTGATTGTGCCTGCTGGGGTTCATGAACTGCATTTCAGTAAAGAAATAAAGGCACAAAGTTTAAGGAAAGGAAGACATTTTATTGGACACTTCCTTGGAAAGGAGGAAAAGGAAAAAGAGATAGTTACCCTATTAAGTGAGAGAAGGGGCTCTGGAAAACTAGAGGACCTGAGGGCCATTCGTTCACTGGGTGCTAAGGATCTGCCCTACCTGGAGTTTGTCATATCCTGATTGGTTTAATAGGATATCATAGTTGGATCCCAGGACCTAAGAGCCTTAACCCCCCCTGTCATCTTCTTTGTGCACATTTTTTTTTTGTGTGTGTGCACATTCTTAAGTGGTTGGTATTTGATTTTCATTTTGTGTCAGTCTCTTATCTTTAGAATGTATGTGTTGGTTAAAAGGGAAGTGAAGGGGAGCATACAGAGAGTGCAGTGGCCCCTTACTTCTTGCGGAGTTTATGTTCCAGACACCCCGCGACAAGCGAAAATCAGTGAAGTAGAGATGTTGTATTTATTTTAGTATCTGTATATATTCTAAGGTTTTATAAACCCTTCTCCCCCACTCTTATAAACCTTTCCCACACTTTTAAAAACACTTCTAGTACTCTTAACCATTTTCTAAACTCATAAACTCATGTAATTTTAACAGTATACATATACTGTATGGTACAATAAGTATTCATCCACTAAAGAAACACATACTGTAAACAGTATGTTTTATTTTGATTTAATATTGTTTTAATATATTAGAGTGAACAGTTTTCATATATTTTTATGCATTTTTAAATTTTCTAGGCAAAAATTATTAAAACCAGAAGTACTATGCATATCAAGTACTATGTATAAGTACATCTACTATACTGTACACTACTACAGAGTCCCTCGATATATTGAAAAATCTCTGATAAATAATTTAGATGAATATTTTTTGAAAGACCATGAAATAGTCCACATGTCAGACTGCAAAATTATAAGGGACCGCTGTATAGAAAATGGTACGTCCTTTCTCAAATTTGGTTTATTTGACAATTCTGGAAATGGTGGTTGTACTCATGCTCACCCAGTGTAAAGTTCACAAACAAAACCAAAATTTTGCCAAATGCTTCTGTTTTAAAACTAAATTGTCTGCCAATAGAAGTGTATCATATTGTATACTAAATAGAGCTGGCTTTTATATGTTCCTCATCACCTTTGTAAGGTGGGGAGGGGTGGCTTGGGTAACTGGGCTAAGCTGTGACTTAGCAGCTTTCTCTTTTCTTGTTAAGTATTCCCTTAGTAAAGTTTCAACTCTTTCTGGTCAGGATTGGCCAGAAAGCCCAGGCCAGCCCAGTTTTGTGGACTCCTTTCCCCTGCCCTGGTACGGGAATAGGATAGGCCCCCAAATGACGTCTACTCGAAAGCTTTAAGTCTCATGGGGAGAAGCACTGGTGAAGCCCCGAGCACACGGTAGGTGGAGCCTGGAGTGTGCATGCCGGATGCCAGCCACCCTATCTGTGCTGGGGAGGGAGCAGGAGGAACTGAGGAGCTACTTACTGGAGAAGGGCTATGGGAGACGGGGGCTTGTGAGGCTCTACAGTTCCCTTCCTGCTCCGGCCCACCTGGGGAAGAGAAGGGTGACCTGCTGGGACAGTGGCAGGTGTCTCATACGGCTGGAGGTTAGCACTGGGGACATACATGTGTAGGGGATAAGGAGGGTGGTGAAAGTCTGATAGGAGTTGCAGCCCAGTCTAGAGTTGTTGTCAAAAGTCAGAAGGGTGGACTGTGGAACCCCTGGGGCCAGGTAAGCAAGGCTTCTGACAGGTGCCCAGAACACAGTTGTTCTTTTTTGGCTTTTTTACACGTAAATCCAGTAGGTGGCACTAAATATTCTTGGGAAAGCTTTGGAAGTTTTTGTTTTCCTCTTTAAATTTCTGACTTGAAAGATGTATTTACTTCCTGATGTTTTCTTTTTCTGTAAATACTGTCATATTTCCTTGTAGCTTCTTTAGCCGCTGACGGGCCTGTTGTATAGCCAGTTCATTTGCATGCACTGCCTCACCCATTCAGTGTTTGAGCTGTTCTCTGGTTAGATGCAGTTAGATTTATTCTACCTTGAATCCTACAGCCCATTTCTATTACATCCATAGAGAAATGTAGTGAGGGAGAGCTCAGGATCCCTCTCACATCCTGTTCCTTGCGTGAACAGTGTGTTTACAGGACCCTAGCTCTGCATTGGATAGGAGAACCCTGGCCTTTCCAGCTGAGCCAGGGCAGTGAGCAAGAAGACGCCTGGCCCCTGAGAGCCTGGTTGGTACCTGTTCTAATCCCTTCTGGGCCAGCTCAGCTTCCATGGGTGCATAGGAGGACAGGGGCACTCTTGCTGTGACTGTTGTCACTGAATCTCTGTGGTCCTCAGAAGGCCACTCCTTCCTTCCTGTGGTACAGTAAGATGTGGCAGTAAGTGTTCACCTCATCAGCATCTTCGTCTACTCATTGCCTGTGTGGTGTAAAGGGTGAATGCAGACACAAGAGGGAGCTGGTGAGCCATCTACATTAACTTCTGGGCCTGAGAGTGAAATAAGATTCCAGTCCTTCCTGGGCTGCTGGGAGTGCTGCCCAGAAAAGCACACTGTAGGAGGAGTGAGTTAGGGGACTGGAGAAGGCAGGGGCCAACTGCTTGGGCCACACTGATTCAGCTGCTAACCGGGAGGCTCCCTCTAGCATGGAAGCCAGTGTGCTCATGCCTGAACTTTCCACCTTGGCCAAAGATTGCATTCTTTCTTCACATTACTCGTGGGAGTGTCTCATAAATTAGGGTATTGAAAAAAGTTTACAGTGTTCCTTCACTTATTGTGGAGGTTACATTGGAGATGCCTGCACTATTGATAAGTGAAAATCAGCGAAGTAGTGATATTATATTTACTTGAGTATATATATCTTAAGGCTTTATAAACTTTCCCCCACTTATAAACCCCATACTTTTAGAAAACACTTTTAATGTTCTTAATCATCTAAACTTGTAAACTTATGTAATTTTATACATATACTGTACAGTACTGCAGAATCCTGCGACATAGCAAAAAATCTGCAGTAAATAATTTAGATCAATATTTTTGAAAATGCCTGGAACAGTAGAGTCTGTGAAAGTCAAACCCTGAAATAATGAGGGACTACAATGTATATCCTACCAACATAAGATAGGGGTAAAGGTTACTTGGGATAATTTAAAAAATGTATTTATAGGGACACTGCTCACAGAAAGTACCAGATAATGTTTGGTTTTTGTTAGCTACTCAGTGGTCAGAAGGGGCGATTGTAACTGAAAGGTAGAAAGGCCTTGATGTGTTGTGAAGCCAGACTCTGAGCTGCCTTGGCCTCCCCGCAGTGCAGGGCAGAGAGACAGCTGCGACCTAGCGACTACAGCTCGGTGGCCCCCTCAGGAGAGCTGAGTATGTGACAGACGCTCTGGGCCTTTAATAAGCACTGAGTACTCTCAGCCCTGTGAGCAGAAGCCCCCGCCCATGATCCAAAACATGGCTAACATTTTTGTCTTTGGTTTGTTCTCTAACATAAAATTTTATAAAAAAAAAATCATTTTAATTAAAAGTAGGGATTTTATATGAATGAGGGCTCCATTGTGATTCCAGCTACAGCTTCTACTTCTGCTCGCTTGGAAGAAAGCACAGATGCGGTGCATCTCAGTGTCTGCAGAGCCATGTTGTATGGCTGCAGCACCCTCCACTCCCTGCAGAATGTCCCTGGTGGTTCAGAGGTGAGCTTGGCCAGTGCCTGACTACAGCATGACACCGCTCCCGTGGTGCTGGCCTGGCAGCCCGCCTGCACTGCTGAGAGTTAGCTCAGCAACCCGGCAGGGCCGCTCATCATGAGTTCACTTTTTCTAACTCTCTTAACAAACTGTTTTCCAGAAAAAAAAAAAAAAATTTTTTGTCTCTTTTTGAGGCAAGGTCTCACTATGCAGTTCAGGCGTCCTTGAGCTCACTTTTGTAGCCCAGGCTAATCTCGAACTCGCACTGATCCTCCTGCCTCAGCCTCCCAAATGCTGGGATTACAGGTGTGCACCACCACACCCAGCAGTTCAGAACAAAATTTTAATGCCAGTATTACATGGGAAGATAGCTGTGGTCTAATATTCTGTCATTAGTGCTTTAATATGTAAGGTATTACCAGGCATGGTGGCACATGCTTGTGATCCCAGCCCTTGGGAAGCTGAGGCAGGAGTCCCGGTCACTGATGCCAGCCTAGGCTACATAGGGAGCTCAAGTCCAGCCTGCACTACCTAGGGGAACGCTATCTCAAAGCCCCCAGCCCAGACAAACATCTCCCACTCATATCTTCCCCTCTCCAGCTCATGAGGCTCTAACCTCCTTTCTGGACCAAGGTAAGGATGCATTGCTTTTAAAAAACCTGAAATTGAGCCGGGTGTGGTGGCGCACGCCTGTAATCCCAGCACTCGGGAGGCTGAGGCAGGAGGATCGGTGCGAGTTCGAGACCAGCCTGGGCTACCAAAGTGAGCTCAAGGCCAGCCTGAACTGCATAGCGAGACACTGTCTCAGAAAGACAAAAAAAAAAAAAACCTGAAATTACTTGGGGGTAATATCTGGATGTTCTTAAATGTATGTCGATGATACTGTTAACCTCTGCTGTGAATGTTTGGCATTGTGGAGAACATAACACAATTCATTTAAATAGGTTTTGACATGAATTATGACAATATATAGAAGCTTCCCATGTCAAATAGCTTTCATTGTAAAGAAAGTTTCTAACTTCAGCATTTAAACTAACTATTCCAGACTATATTTGAAGATGTAAGCGGCTTTGGTGCCTGGCATAGAAGATGGTGTGTTCTTTCTGGAAACTGTATCTCTTATTGGACCTATCCAGATGACGAGCGTCGGAAGGTAACATATCATACTGCTGGCGGGGAAGGCTCTGGTGACATTGGTGTGGTGTCCACCTCTCAGGTGGTCCTCTACTCCCCAGCCCAGATCTCCTGTTAATCATTCTCAACTCTTAAATGTCCTGGCTGCAGGTGTGTGTGTGTGTGTGTGTGTGTGTGTGTGTATGTTTGAGAAATAGCAAGAGGCTGGCTAGATAACTCAGTGGACTAAAGCACCTACTTAGGCAGAGTGCAGTGGCCGGGGTGTAACCCCCAGCATGCCTAGCTGGTCCTGCCCCCAGGGCACACTGAGAGGCAACTGAGACTGGGCATGGTGGTGCAGGCCTGTAATCCCAGCAGTTGGTATGCTGAAAACAGGAGGTTCACTATGAGGCTGATCTATGTAGTGAGACCCTGTAGACCCTGTACTAAATACATTAAAGAAAAAGAAAAACAGTGAGTGTTCTGTCCATTCCTTGGGAGCTGGCATTAAATGCCTTAAGCTATGCATTTTCTTTTCCTTTGGAATGTTTCATAGTGATTTTAAGTTGGAAATTTGGAAATACATTAATTCAGCTTTATAGTTTATTAGCTAATTGACTTACTTATGTCTGTTATCCAAAAGTAATGAAGAAACTCCATAGTCAGCTTGGACTTTGTTTCTAAAACTTAACAATAGAATTTTTTTTTTTTTTTTAAACAGGTTACTCCTCATTTTAAAAGAATTTAGTAATATCACCCAAATAAGATTATTTATTACCTCCAATCTGGAAACTAGAAGTAAACAGAATTAAAAAGCAGAGTCATCCATAACAGATAATTACTGTTCATATTTTGGTTTTGTTTCTTCCAAACTTAAAAAATAAGCCACATGTAATAATAATTATATCTACTCATGAGTATTTTTAAAGCAAAAACAGTACTTTTTAAAGCTTTTTTTTCTTTCTTTCCCTTTATGCTGTACCATTAAGCCATACCCTAGGCCAGGTCAACAGCCTTTGTCATCTGTCTTATTTAATCCTCAAAGTGTCATAGTGAGCTGTTTCTGGAATGCCCAAGACAGTGGAACATAATGAAATGTGTTTTGTAGGTGACATGTATGAATTTTATGCAAATATTTTTAAAAATTTCAATCTTTTGCATAAATGAGTTTATGATGAATCCTAGCCTCTTTTTATGTTGCTAAAGAAACATCTATGATATTATATATTAGTTTTTATGTAATATCACATTATTGTCATTAAAATTACTATTATTTTAACAATACATTATGGCCAGGTGTGGTGGTTCATTCTGTAACCTTAACATTTAGAAGGTTGAGGCAGGAGGGTCATGAGTTTGAGGCCAGGCTGAACTACATAGTAAGACCCCCCCCACAAAGAAGTACAATGTTTGAGATGTTCAAAAATATATAAAAGATGTAAAAATAATTTCAAATAATTGCCTGTATTATCAAACCAGTAGACATTCTCCATGTTCTTCACACAGATAGTCCCTGTGCTAAAATTATTTATTGTTCCTATGTATTTCTTAAGATTGCTGTTCTAAATAGTAACTATGTTATTGCAATTACACATTTTAAAACATACAAATCAATATATTGTAATATTCTTGATTAGGGCAACACGTATGTGAAGGTAGCCCAGGTTGCCTCTTGTCTCTGTGGTATTCAGGCCTTGCCACACTTGGTTCCTTTTCCTGTTTATGCACCGCAGACATTTCCAACTGGTGCCATAATGAAGAGTGCTGGTGTGATTTGACTTTTTATATACTTGGATGGACATTTTTTCTTGAGTTTTACCTGGTAGCAGAATTGCTGGGTACAGGAATTGGACATCTTGAGCTTGACTAGATTTTGTCAAATGATTCTTTAAAATGATTGTGGAATTTTCTGTTCCCACCAGGAATATGTAAGAATTCATAGTATTTTTTATTCCCACCAATGCTTGATAATTGGCCTTTTAACCTTTGGTCAGTATGAACCTCATCTTTTTAAAAAATCTTTCTGGAAAAAAAAAAGTCTTTCTGATTACCAGGGTAAAAACCTGTTCTTATATTTATAGCCATTTTTTTTCTTTTCTTTTCTTTTTTTTCTTTTTTTTTTTTTTTTTGTGGGACTGGGGTTCAAACTCATGAACTAGCACTTGCCAGGCAGGCACTTGTGCCACAGAGCTATCTCCTTGTCCCCTTTTTTCTTGTATTAATTGATTTTTTTTCTATTTTTCTATTCTTTTGGTAAACTATTTATATAGTCTTTCACTAGTTGTGTCTTTTTTGCTTTAAAGACTTTTCATAAATGGAATGAGCTCTGTCATTGTATTGACATTATTTTTGCTTTTCTGAGTCTAAAGAAAACTACTAGGTATGTTTAATGCCAGCCTTCGGGAAAGTGAGGCAGGAGGATTAGCAAAAGTTTGAGGCCAGCCTAGACTGTACAGGTAGACCCTGTCCTAAAAAGAACTCAATAAGAATGAATAAGAATGAATGAATGAATGAATGAATGGATGGATGAATGGATGAATGGCTTATTTTTACTCTGCAGTCAAAAAGATTTCTCCAAAACATGGCGGCTCACACCTGTAATCCCAGCAGTCAGGAACCTGAGACTGGAGAATCACTATAAATTGAAGGCCATCTTGGGTTACATAGTGGGTTCAAGGCCCACCTGAACTACACAGTGAAAGTCTGTCTCCAAAACAAAAACAAGAAAAGAATTTCTCATGTTTCCTAAAGTTACAAAGTTTTATAGTTTACGTTTAATTTATCCCACACTGATAATACTTTTCTGGACAGTCTGTTGTACCAGCATTGAACAGTCCTTCCTCCCTGAACTAGTTTAGTGCCTTTTCTAGTTTTTATAAAGATTTTCAGCATACATACATGGATTATGTATGTAATAATATACATGCATTATTATTGTTTTATTTTTACGGTGTCTATGCTATTTCCTATGTTCTATTTTTCTACCCTAGTCTTAATCACAGCTTTAAAATAGATCTTAGTGCCTGGTAAGGCCTCTCTCCGTTTTTTTTTGTTTGTTTGTTTTGTTTTTTGTTTTTTGGAACCAGGAATCAAACTCAGGACCTTGCACTTGCCAGGTAGGCACTTGTGCTCTGGAGCTATTTCCCCAGCCTCCTTTGTTGTTATTCAGTAATGGATCTTTTCTTTTCCTTTTTGAGACAGTCTTGTTATGCAGGTGAGGCTGCCTTGAGCTTATTCTTTAGCCCAGGCTGGTCTTGATCTTGAAACAATACACCTGACTCAGCCTCCCTAGTGCTGGGATTACAGGCCTGTGCTACCATGCTCAGCCTGTATCATTGTTTTTGACTTTTGCTTCTTACACATGTACATGTACACACACACATATACATGTATTTATCTTTATAGTTAAAAATGTTCAAATGATTACACAACAAATGAGCAATGGTATAATGAATTCCTGGCCTCAGTAAATATATTTGTGTTTCATTTCTCTGCCCACAACACAAAAACCTTTTATTCTTGCTGCGTTGCCAGGGATATTTTAAAGCAGCTATCAGACTATATATGAAATCATTTCATCCGTGGGAGGCCAGGCTGCAGGTTCCTAGTGCTGGCCCAACACAAGCCAGGGTTTCCACCGGTTTTCTCTCCTGTATTCTCTCTTCTGCACTGAATTTGACCTTGACAGTTTCTTCTGCTTTATGAGTGTATGTTAGTTGTCTTGCATTTGCAAGGTTATGTAATGGGAGATCTTTCAGCCTGTTTAGTTTGCCATTTATGCCGGAAACTTAAAATCCTTTATTTTTTTTTGTTTTTATTCATTTATTTGTTTTTTTCAGCAGGGTCTTGATGTGTAGCCCAAGTTAACCTTGAACTTGCGCTAGTCCCCCTCCCCCAGCTACCTGAGTGCTAGCTGAGAGATTATAGGCATATGCCAGCATGCTCAGCCAGCTCAGGCTGGCTGCCTTTTGGTCCTACTGGGGATTGAACACAGGGACTTTCACACTGAGCCACATCCCCAACCTCTTTTTATTTTTTATTTTACACTTTCACCAGTGGGATATAAGAATTTCTGTTATCCTTTAACCAATCAATAGAAGTTTTTACTGTTCTACACAGACTTAGCCAGCACAGGGGCTTAAATGGTAGATTTTTAATTCCTCTTCTTAATTACTAATGGAGTTGACAGTTTTATTGGCTTTATGGATTGTGTGTGCTGGTGTGGATGCCTGTGCCCTTTCCAGGGCCATTTGGTCTCATGAATTTTTATCTCCCCCTTGGCTCACGCAGCATAGTAGTGACACGGCTCCTAAGCTCCATGGCAGTTGCTTGGCTTTATTGTTTAGGGATAGACACAAAATGTTTACACATGAAATATGATGTCTAGGTTTTCATTTATTGAAAGAGTGGAGAGGAGAGGGAGGGACAGCTAAAAGGTAGCTGGACCTGTGTTGTTTGTTAAAGCTGGGTAAAGTGCTTGGGGGTTCAGTCAGTGTGCTGTTCTTTTTCTTTTCCATTTGAAGTTTTCCATATCCCTAATAGGTTTTTTTTTGTTTGTTTGTTTGCTTAATATCTCTTTGTTTAGTTTTTTTAGGATATTTGGCAATAACCATCAGTAGATATTTTTGGTTTCAATTTTTATGTCTAGCAAGAAATAGCAATAAATATTGTATATTTATTTCAGTCCAATGTAACTCAGTGTTTTTTTTTTTTTTTTTTTTGATGAAGAAATAATTTTATGTTTTGTCAGTCCTCTGATTGAGAACACAGTATTGACCCAAATGAACAAGAGGCATAATTTTTTTTTTTTTTTTTCCTGTATGTAAGACAGAGTCTACAGAGTCTCGTTACAGAAATCTGACTTGCAATGATTCTCCTGTTTTCAGCTTCTCACGTGCTGGGATTACAGGCTCATGCTATCATGCCCAGTCTCAGTTGTAGTCTCAGCTGGCCCTGGGGGTGGGGCTGGCACATTGCATCAGAAGAGGCATAATTTTATTTTAAATTTAATATTTTTATTGTTTAAATTTAACAATGGTTATATTACATATTTTCATCATCAGATCAGTTTAGATTAATACATGGAGAGGCATAATTTTAAACAGAATTTTCTCTCAAACTTCAGCTTGTGAACTTATATACTGCAAAGGGTTACAAAAAGATACAGTCAACATATAAGTCTGATAAAATACTCTATTCCAAACTTGACACTAAAATATTAAAGCATTAGTGAAACCACATTAGCCACAGTACAGCAACATTACGGCCTTAACTCTTATGCCTTTCATATAAGCAAAGAATTTAAAATATTATCCCATTTCCCACAAAATGTCATTTCCCAGAAAAGAATAGATTTAATCAGATGACTGTTAGAAGTGCAGTTCTTCTTCCCCTGCAGTTCTAGGTCTTCTTTCATTTGCAATATCTCTAGCTAAGATTTTGCCTGAACCTAGCATCTTAGATGAGCCATGGAAGCACTGTGTGGAATAGGAGCATGTACAGAGGGACTGGAAGAGGACAGAAAAGAGGCTGCTTCTGAAACTTGCAGATGCTCAAGGAGCCAGAGACCCTGCATTAGGGAGGGTCACATATTCCTGAGTCAATGTTAACTTTTACTTTAAAAATTTTAGTTTTTAAGGCTCAGTGGACTAAAGTAGGATCCCTGGCACCACATGCCCTACAGGCTCCACCTCCAGGTGTGCTGAGAAGGTGACAGATTGGTTGTGGTGGCTTGTGCCTGTGATCCCAGTGCTTGAGAGGCTGAAAAAAGGAGGATCACTATGCATCTGAGCTGTATAGTGAGCGCCTGTAGACGCTGTACTAAGTACATTAAAAAACAAAATTTAGTTTTAATTTTAATTGACAATAGTTGCATACGCATCCGAGGTGCAATGCGGTGTTTCATTGCTTGTGTACATTGTGGATTTATCCAGTGGAGCGGATTAGCTTAATGTGATTTCAAATACTTATCCTTTCTTTAGGGTATGAACATTAAAACATCTTTGAGCTATTTATTTTTTATTTTAAAGAGAGAAAGAGGGCTGGCCAGATAGCTCAGGGGATTAAAGCACCTGCTTAGGCAGAGCACAGTGGCCAGGTTTGATCCCTGGCATGCCCTGCCGGCCCCACCCCTGGGCGTGCTGAGATGGTGACTGAGACTGGCATGGGGTCACGTTCCTATAATCCTGGGGCTTGGGAGGCTGAAAACAGGAGAACCACTGAGTCTGATCTATGTAGTGAGACCCTGTAGACCCTGCAGACCCTGTATGAAATACATAAAAAAATAAAGACAAAAACAAAAAATGGGAGAAGAAATTAACAATGCTTAACATATTGCTTATTGTTGTCTTCATAGTAGTTGATCAGATTATAAGATGCAGGTATGCAAAATTAATGAACCAATATAAGCACAAACAGATCTTGACAGTGGACTAACAGAAATTAGTGTAATTATAGTATATGTCATAATTATAACTATAATTATATGTATAGTATATATCTATATATTTCTATATATATATCTGTGTATGTATATATCAATGAGTTTTTTCTCCCCTTCTTTTCTCCCTTCCCATCCTAGTCTTTTCCTTTTTAGCAGTTTCTTCCCTTTTTCAATACCTATTGCAGATTTTGTCTACTTTTTAAATTTCTTATATTAGGAGGACAATATAAAGTTTGCTCATGCCAAGTTTGATTTATTTCTCATGAGTGTAGTCTCTGGTTTCATCCATTTACCTATAAAAACCTCGAGTTTATCCTTCTTTATGGCTGAGTAGTTCTCCATTATATAAAAATACCACCTTTTTTATCCATTCCTTAGTTGATGGGCATTTAGATTGTTTCCAAGATTTAACTGTTGCAAATTGTGCTGCTACAAACATGCTGTTTTAAACCTGTATCACTGTGAAATGATGTTTTCAATTCTACTAAGAAAATACCTAGGGGCTATCCAAATAGCTCAGCAGATTGAAGCACCTGCAAGCAGGCACAGGGGCTGGGAGTTCGATCCCCAGGCTTGCTGAGCTGGCCTGGCCCCCCCCAGGGCACACTAGACAGCAATTAAGACTGGCCATGGTGGCATGCAGCTATAATCCCATTCTTTGGAGGCTGTAAACAGGCACATCACTATGAGTCTGATCTAGTAGTGAGACCCTGAACACCTTGGAGACCCTTCCCTAAAATACAAAAGAAAAAAGAAAATACCTAGAAGAGGAATAGCTGTGTCAGGTGGCACTTCTAGTCCTAGTTTTTTAGGAATCTCCACACCGATTTCCATAGAGGCTGTACCCATCTACATGCCCACCAACAGTGGAGTAGGATCCCTTTTCTCCATAGCCCTGCCTGCATTTGCTATTGGTTACTTGATACTGTCCATTCTTTCCAGGGTGAGATGGAATCTCAGGGTTATTTTAATTTGCATTTCTCAGATGCCCAGTGATGAATATTTTTTCATGTACTTATTTGCTACTAATTTGAGAAGTGTGCATTCATCTCCAGTGTCCAGTTTTTGTGTTGAGTCTTTGAATTTTGGGGGCCTGAATTTTTTTTTTTTTTTTAATCTTTATATGTTCTAGACTGAAGTGCTTTGTCTGAGGGACTATTGGTTAATTTTTTTTTCGCACTCTGAGTTTTCTCTTCATCTTCTCATTATTTCACTTCATGTGCAAAAACTGTTCAATAAGATGAGATCTCATTTGATTGAAGTAATTCCTGTGAAGTTTAGTTTTTGTTCATGAGCTCTCTATGTACCTCTGTCTTCTAGATTTCTGTCTACTCTTTCTTCTAGTAGATTTAGTGTTTCTGTTTTAATATTTAGATCTTTGGGTTTTTTTTTTTTTTTTTAAACTTTAGTTTATTACATGGTGATAAACATGGGTCCTGTTTTAGCCTTCATTCTGTGGAAAGCCAGTTTTTCAAGCACCATTTGTTTAAGAGACTGTCTTTTTTCCATTGAACATGTTTGGCCTCTTTGTCAAAAATAAGGTGGCTGAGTGTGTTTGTAGGTCTCTCTGTATTTTCTAATTTCTTTCATTGATCCTCAGGCCTTTTTTTTCCAGTACCATGCTGATTTTATCACAATAGCTTTGCAGTGCAGTTTCAAGTCAGGAATTATAATGCCTCCTGCCTTGCCTTTGTCACTGAGGATCATCTTTGCTATTGTAGGTTTCTCGTTTCTAAATGGACTTTTCTCTAGATCTGTGTGGTGTTCTAATGGTATTTTGATTGGGATTGTATTAAGTCTGAACAACAATTTTGGGAGTGTGGCTGTTTTCAGTGTTGGGTCTTCCTATCCCTGAACAAGGGCTATCTTTCCATTTTCTGATAACCTCTTTGATCTCTTTTCTTCAGACTGCTGTAATTTTCACTGTATAGATCTTTTACTTTGTTGTATTGATTTATAAATCTTTTGATTTTTTTTTGGATTCTATTGTGAAGGATATGTTTTCCCTAATTTCTCAGTGAGATTATTGTTTGTGTACCGGAATGCTGTTGACTTCTGAGTTGACTTTGTATCCAGTTGTGCTACTGAATTTGGTTATTCATTCTAGAAGTCTTTCACTCCAATTTTTGGAGTCTTCTACGTGGAGTATAATCTCATCTGCAAATAATGATAATTCCACTTCTTCCCTTTTTATCCCTTCTCTCTCTTATCTAATCATTCTGTCATTTTTAGAACTATATCAAATAGGATTGGTGACAGTTGGCATCTTTTTCTTGTTCCTGATTTTAGAATAAAAGCTTTCAGTTTTTGTCCATTTAGCATGATGTTGGTTGCTGGTTTGTCATAGATGACTTTTATCAGATTGAAGTAAAGACCAATTTTCTGTAGGGTATTTATCATGAGTGAGTGTTGAATTTTATCAAAAGCTTTTCAACATCCACTGAGATGATCATGTGATTTTTTTTTTTTTTTTTGTCTTTGGCTCTGTTGAGGTGCGTTACACTTATAGATTTGTATATATTGAACCATCCCTGCATTTCTGGGATGAATCCCACTTGTTCATGATGTATGATCTTGATGACTTGATGTATTCTGTTTACTGGTATTTTATTGAGAATTATTTACATCTATGTTTATTAGGGAGATTGGCCTGTAGTTCTCTTTTTTGTTTGGGTCTCCTGTTTTGGTATCAGAGTAATACTTAGAGACTGAATTAGAGAGAATTGGTTCCCTTTCACTTTCATGAAAGAGTTGAAGAGTATTGATATTAAATCTTCTCTAAATTTCTTACAGAATTCAGTTGTTATGGTAAAATATTTATTTATTTATTTATTTATTTTTTATGGTAAAATTTTTATTACATTTTTATTTCATTAATTGATATTGGGTCACTTAAATTTTTTATCTTTTTCATTAAGGTTTGATAGTTCGTACATTTTTAGGAATCTGTCCATTTCTACTGTTTTCCAAGCTCTATGAGTAAAAGTTTTCAAAGTAGGTATTGATAATCTTCTGAATTTCCACAGGGTCTGTAGAAAGTGATTTCTCCCTTTGCATTCCTTATTTTGTGGATTTGACTTTTTTCTTGCCTTGTGTAGATAAGGTTGGCAAGGGGTTCATCAGTTTTGTTTATTCTTTCAAAGAACCAACTCTTTGACCCCTTAATTCTTTGTATTGTTTTCTTATTCTCAGTTGCATTAAATTCTCTGATCTATATAATTTCCTTTTATGGGCTTTTTTCTTGACTTGCTCTTTTTCTAGAAGCTTGAAGTGTAGCATTAGGTTATTTATGCTTATTTTGTTTTTCTCATGTGAGAATTTACTGCTATAGATTTCCCTCTGAGCATGACTTTCATTATGTTACACAGGTTTTGGCAACTTATATTTGCATTTTTGTTTTATTGTAGAAATAGATTAATTTCTTCTTTAATTTCACCATTGGTTGTTGAGGAAGGTATTATTTAATTTCCTTGTATTTTTGGAGATTTGCAGTTTCTTTTGTCATTAATTTCCAATTTTATTGTGTTATGGTCAGATAATATGCATAGGATATTTTCAATTCCTTTGCATTTACTTAAGCATATTATGTGGTTTATTTTAGAGAATGTCTCCTGTGCAGCTGAGTAGAATGTATATTCAGATGTTGGGTAGAACACGTTGTAAACATCTACTAAGTCCATTTGTTCACAGTTTTAGTTCAGTCATTTCTCTGCTGATTTTTTGTCTAGTTGATCTTTCTGTGACAATGGAGTATTAAAATTTCCTATTAGAATTGTTATTGCCTATTTGATTTTCATGTCTATTAATGTTTGTCATATGTAGTTGGGTGTTCCTGTATTGGGTGCATATATGTTTATGATTATTATCTCTACTTCTCTAAATTTTTCCCTAACAAATGTGCGGTGAACTTTAAGCTCTTTTGATCATTCTTCATTTTCTCTGGGTTCCTGTTCCATGGAGTATTGTTTTGTATCCTTCAAATTTAAGTATATGAATTTCCTTTTGAGTTAAATGTGCTTCTTATAGACAGTGTATTGTTAGATCTTGTTTTTTGATCTGTTCTGCCAGCCTGTTTCTCTTGATTGGTGAATCGAAGCCAAATTGATATTGGTGGCTATAACTGCCATGTACTGGCTTGTCTTTCTCATATTATTTTCTTGCTGTTGTTTTTCTGTTTTTCCTCTGTGCGTAATTCCTTGCCTGGTTTGTTTGTTTCTTTCTGTTTTTCTTAGAATTGTGGTCATTTTTGACCCTGTCTAGAATATCTTCTAGTACTCTTTGTACTTTTGGATTGGTAGTGATGAATTTCTTTGATTGTTCTTTGTCATGGAAGTGTCCTATTTCTCCATTAATTGTCAAAGGTAGTTTTTCAGATATATCCATCTGAGTGGAAAATATTTTACCCTCAAGACTTGAAATATTTCACCCCAAGCTTTCTTGCCTTGAGGGTTTGTGTTGAAAAGTCTGCTGTGGCTCTGACTGGCTTTCCTTTATATGTGATCTGTTCCTTTTCTCTGACAGATTTTAATACTCTATTCTTGTGCTGAATTTCTGGGCTCTTGATTATTATATGTTTGGTATAGATTTACTTTTTATGTATTTAGTACAGGGTCTCACTAAAACAGATTGGACTCATAGTGATTTTTCTGTTTTCAGCCTTCAAAGTGCTGACATTATTAGGTATGCTTTACCATGCCCAGTCTCAGTCATGGTCTTAACACACCCTGGGGGCGAGGCTAGCATGGCATGCTAGGGATGGAACCCCAGTTGTTTGGCTCTGCCTAAGCAGGTGCTTTAGTTTGCTGAGCTACCTGGCTGGCCCCAGGTATAGGTTTATTCTATATGCCTCACATATCTGTATGTCAAATTCTTTTTCCATGGTTGGAAAATTTTCTGCCTTTAGTTCTGCAAATATCTTTTTTATGTCATTTGTGTTGACTCTTGCTTCTTCATTGGGACCAATTATTCTTACATTATTTTTCTTTGCATCACCTTGCAGCTGTTGAATTATTTTCCTTTTTGTGTGTGTGTGTTATTTTCAAGAGATCTTTCATGATTGCTAGCTACGATCCTGTTTTAAAAGTCTGAAAGCCTGCCCTTAGTTTCATTCAAGGAATTTTGCCAGTGTTCAGTGGAATATCTAATTTCCTTGATATCTGTCTGAATCCATTTCATGCCTTGTATTTCTCTCCTATAATGTTCACAGTTTCCAGCCTTGTCCTATCATTTATTTTTTCTTTGTCTCTGCTCTACATTTGCTGAGTATTTCCTTTATAAATGTTTACAGTTATTGTTTTACCTGAGAGTATTTCTGATCTATTTTGTTCTATGGCTTTGTGGACTTATTTCTTTATATCTGTTGCTATCATTTCTGAGATTTCAGGAATGTGTTTTTAAATTCTTTCTGTATTGATGTCTACTGGACTTGTTCTGGGTAGCCTGGAGGTCTAAGATTGCATTTTGCTTTTTCTTATCATTTCTACTTCTTTCTTTTTTCAATTTTAGGGAAGGGTCTACAGGGTATTCAGGATCCAACCGTTAGATTAGACTCATAGTGATCTGCCTGTTTACAGCCTCCCAAGAGCTGGAATTATAGGTGTGCCACCATGCCCAGTCTCAGTTGCATCTCAGTGTGTCTTGGGAGTGGGGCCAGCACCGCAGGCCTGGGATTGAACCCCTGGTCCCTGTGCCTGCTTGCAGGTGCTTTAATCTGCTGAGCTATTTGGTTGGCTCACCATTTCTATTAAAAAAAAAATTATCTTGTTTTCTGTGATGATCCTTGTGAGTTTTGGCAGTGAGTAGCTGTATCACTAGAATTGAGACTTCTCTGGGAAAAGTGTTCTTCAGAGATATATTCTGTGTGTACGAGAGTCTTGATTTGTGTCTGTCATGAGATCCTATCGTCCCAATTAAAAAGGGTGGGACATTTGGTATCCATTTGGCTCAGTCCCTGGTCATTGGTTGTAGGGCTGTGCTGAAGTTGCTATCTCAGAACTTCCCATATTGTTACAGAAGGAAAAACCACCAATTACGACAGATAATGACATCCTAGCTAAAGTAGTAAAATTAGCAATAACAGTGGCATCAAGCATTATTTAGAAATTGATAAACTGTGGTAGTATTCATTTTGTATTTCATTCTGTAGGAGCAGTCTATAGTATATAACGGAACCAATGGTAAATTAGAAGTTTGTATGCAAAATGCTTCCACTTGGTAGAGTGGGTTAGGGAGGATAGTATATAAAACAAAGAAACTGCAAAGGAAGTAGAGCAAGGCTGGAGGACAAAGGATGTTAATGCAAGGTTTGGGAAACTAGAAAATGGGGTAGAAAAGGAGTGAAGACTTATTTGAGGGATTCTATGAACTTGATCTCTACATTTTGCGGATGGGGTTAGTTTTCCGTGGCTGGAGTTTTCTCCAGCCATTGAGAAAACAAGGGGGAAAAAATAAAGGGAGAAAGAAAAAGGGAAGTGAAAGAGAAAAAAATAAAAATATTGAAAATTTAAAAATATATAAAATAAAAATATAGA
This sequence comes from Myocastor coypus, assembly GCA_004027025.1. Classification (NCBI taxonomy): domain Eukaryota; kingdom Metazoa; phylum Chordata; class Mammalia; order Rodentia; family Myocastoridae; genus Myocastor; species Myocastor coypus. The sequence continues at coordinate 8,878 of PVJA010023801.1, read as the reverse complement.
GAAAAGTGCTGGTTACCAAGTCATTTTGTGGGCTCTTCCCAAGTTGATTGCTCATCCTAGCGAGGCCTCACTTACCCATTGGCTCGAATTGTTATTGTTGCTTCAAACTTTTCCTCTACCACTGGTTTTGTGTGTCTATCCTGTGCACCCTACTTGAGACCCTACTTTGTCGATGGCATTCCCTTTGGCCTCTGGGTCTTCCCAAGCTACTCACCTGGGTTGTGGCAGTAGTGAGGGGGGAGGCCACTCTTTGACTCTTCAGGTGTTCACTCAGGTTCACGTGAGTCTGGATGGTGGAGAGGTGGTGAGAGGAACTGCTCACCTCAAGCTGTTTGCCTCTGTTCCTAAGGGGCAAAGGCAGCCGCTTTTAGCTGTTTTGAGATAAATATTTATATTAACTGTAATCCTCATGCTGTGTGGTAGAACGTGCTCCTCCCAAGATTTTCGCTGTCACTTCTGTTGACCAACTTCTCTGCTTCTCTTCGCCTTTCCCAGCCTCTGGTGACTTCCCTTCCCTCCTGTACTTACGTCAATTTGACTGTGAAATTCCATGCAAAGGGAGGTCATATATTTCTCTGACTTGTGTGACAATGTAACATCTTCTAGGTTTGTCCACATTGTTGTTAAGAGCTGATGTCTTGTTCTCATACAAGAGTGAATACTACCCTGTTGTGTAGGGACCACATCCCTCAGTCATTCCTCTGTCAGTGGGCATCTAGGTTGCCTGTGTATCCTGGCTGTTGTGAGCGATCCTGCTGTCTGTACGGTGTGCTGATGTTTCTTCAACATAGTTTTAATGTCTTTGGTTGTATACCCATAATGGGTTTGCTAGTGTGTATCCTAAGGCTTTCCTTTTCCTTTCTTTAAAACTTTGAGACAGGGTTTCACTAAGTTGCCCAGGGTGTCTTTAAACTCATCATCTTATTGCTTCAACTTACCGCATAGCTGTGCGCCATTGGTAGTGACATACTATAGAAATGATCCCTGAAATAGAGCCTTAGGTGGGCACCGTCTTGTCAGGTGCCTCTTAGTTTTTTGTGTTTTATTTTCTAACTAACGTTTTTATTTTTAAAAGTTTTATTAGTATGTGTTTGCAGTACTTAACACTTACATTTATCCTGCAGAAATAGCACACATATGTAACATGTCTTAATTCTTTTTACTTCCATCCCTCTATTTTCTACTCATACTTTTAAATTTATGTTTTAAGAATCCCATAGGAAGGATAAACCTGGCCAATTGTACCAGTCGTCAGATAGAACCAGCCAACAGAGAATTTTGTGCAAGACGCAACACTTTTGAACTCATTACTGTCCGACCCCAACGAGAAGATGACCGGGAGACTCTTGTCAGCCAGTGCAGGGACACACTGTGTGTCACCAAGTACGTATTCCTGCTCATATGTATTCCTATATTGCTGGGTGCCCATTATGTTCTTAGAACTAGGTCAGGCATCAGAGCTGGACTTTGGCTGGAGCAGCTCAATGGGAAACACATGCGGCGAGGCATTGTGTGGATTTGTGCCGTCGAGATGGGTGTGATGTCCACGTTATATTACTGCCACTTCTGTTCACACATATTCACCGTGTGAGTGTGTTCAAGGCTGTCAACTCATAATCTCTGGGTTAAACTTAAATGATTTTATATGTAACCAAAAAGTCAAGCATTATTCATGGATTATACGGCTTTCCTTTGCATTACAGAGGTCCCTCATTTGATAAGATGACACAACTTAAGAAAACAGTCTCCCCTTTCTACAAAGTTCAAGTTGAAGATTAACAGAAAAAATCCTGGAAATGTCGTTTTTTTTTTTTTTCATTAATGTTACTGCTAACCGTGAACTTAAATATTTATGAAAAATTACTGCTAAGGGACTGATATATTTTCTTTTGCTCAGATGCTCAGAAAAAAATTGAACCCAGCTTCACTGTATAGAGTTATGATTACGGACAACAAATGGAACTTGACACAATCTTTTATTCATCAGGCTGCTGGCAGGTGTTGGAGACAGTGAAGTGGGCGAAAGTAGCTCCCAAGTTTATAGCGCAGAAATATTAGAAAGCTCTATCTGGAGACACTTCTAAAAGTAGAAGAGTGCCAGTGTACTTGAAAATAACTGGAAAACCCATCCTTTGATCACTTGATGTACAAGTTACTTTCAGATTTGTTCATCTTAGCTCTTGGACTCCTTTCCTTGGGGGGGACCTTCCATGCAGCAGTAGTATTGCACAGGATAGGAAGCACAGAGTGGCCTTATAGTCATTGTACTTGATAATTGACCTACCCATGGCCAACAAGAGGACTAAGCACAACATGAAATGGTTTCTGGCCACAGCAGCCCTCTTGGTACCTTGTGACACTGTCACTGTTTTCACAGAATCCTGTCTTCTGCCCACTACAGAAGCCATCCTGCATTGCTCCTGGGCCTCCTTTGTGGCAGAAGGAGCGAGGCCAGGTGATGCTCGATTCATCTTGCCTTTGATTTCTGTAGAGCTTCCCCTTACAGTATCACCATCACCCAGGTGTGTGCACCTTCGCTCAAGTGCATCCTGGGAGCCTTGCATCCCTGGTTAGACTTGCCTGTCTTCAGCTTTGCTTGGGGCTCTGAAAGTTATTTTCCAATAGTATAAACATTCTGCATCCCCTTTGTCTTTTCAACCTCAGTGTTTTATCTAAATTTAATGCACCTCATTTTCATGTATACCTGCCAAGCTTGCTGTCTTTCCTTTCTTCAATATAAAAGATGTCTCTTTTGGTCAATGTTGCTCACTTCAAAATAGACACTACTTAGCCGGGCGTGGTGGCGCATGCCTGTAATCCCAGCACTCGGGAGGCTGAGGCAGGAGGATCGGTGCAAGTTCGAGACCAGCCTGGGCTACGAAAGTGAGCTCAAG
>PVJA010023800.1:0-32578 GCA_004027025.1 Myocastor coypus | reverse complement strand
GAAAGAAAGAAAGAAAGAAAGAAAGAAAGAAAGAAAGAAAGAAAGAAAGAAAGAAAGAAAGAAAGAAAGAAGGAGAAAGACAACCTGAGGAAATCCCGAGGAGACAAATTATGGCTGGGTAAGGAACTAGAGTATGTGATTTTGTCATGAGAGACTCAGTTCCATTTCCAACAGACCAACTAACGGCAGGCCCAGCTCGTATGAGAGCAATTTCCCTATGTATGTGCTTGGAACTTGGTAAACGTTTCCAAAACACCACAAATGGCTTAAAACCAAAAACAAAAATATTATTTTTATTAGAGAATTATGTGTCATAATGGCATGCTTTCACTGTGTATGCTTGGTTACACTTCATGTGACATTTATTTTGCAACATATATGCTAAATTCAGTATTTTTTCAGTTTGATTTTACACCTAAAAATCCAGTGATACAGCTCTGTTGAAGCACAATATGGATACACTTACCACTATTAAATAATGCACTTAAAATGGTTAGAATGTTAGACGTGTTTACATGTTTCATAACAATTAAAATTTTTAATTTTTTTTAAAAAATCAGTACTATTATGATTTAGAAAAATTTTCCTCAGCATCACAGTTCATCAACAGTAATGCATATTTTTAGGATTTTTTTTGTCAAATTAGGAAAACTGGCATGTAAATTAAAATTTTTCAATTCTTCCAATGCAGTAAATAATCTTATGTAGTCTGAAAGTTAACCCAATCTTGTGTGTTGCTTATGTCTTAACTGTAGTATGTAGGTTGTATTTTATCTTTATTCATATCCATATTTATGTCAAATTCCAAGAAATTTAAATCTTTTTTCAGTGTCTTCGGATGTTTTATCCATTCTCACTAACTGGGGTATGAGACTCTCAGAACCTATTCATTACCACTGGTTTGGCTATGATTTGTTATTACTTTACTACATTTCAGTACCATATTTTAATCTGAATATCCACTTAGTTGCCCAAACAGTTAAATCTAAAAATAACAAAATAAGGTTTAAAGAATCAGGATAAAACTTTTTCTTCCAAAACAGCTCAAATGCAGTATTTGAACCTTATCAAATATTTGAACTAAGAGTTTTTTTTTTTAACCTACTTATCATTTAAGTCTCTTCCGAATGCCCTTAATTTCATGACACTCAAGCTACAAGGCCCCAATCACCTTAAAGTTCAAACCTCTCCATTGCTCATGGCTTCCAAAAACAACTCAAGTCCACAAATGTGTGTAAAACATTCCACACCACCAATGAATTGAAAACCAAAGGAGCCAGTATCTGTATTCACTAAGTAGTCCTCAAGTTCAAAGATTCAGGGAGTGGAGGGAAGCGGGAGAGGAAAGGAAGGCTCCAGCAGGTGCAAGGAGCTGCCAGCTTCAGCATAAGCTAATCGGCATGGAGATTTGGAGGCAAGAATTCTGGGGACATGTGCTATGGGGCATCCTGGGAAAATATAAAGAGGACTTGGAGGAGAGAATCAGCTGAAATTCTTCACTAGTGAATGGAATTTTCGGCAAAAGTTCCCAGGTTCCTTGCCTTTTGAGGAAGAGGGGAGACTCCAATCAGAGAGATGCCTAAGGCCCAGCAGAGCCTCCCTGGTGGACTTCCTCACTCACTATAACTTACCTTTTTTTTAAAATGAATTTAGAACAGGGTCTACAGTGTCTCACTGCACAGGTCAGACTCACAGTGATCCTCCTGTTTTCAGCCTCCCAAGCACTGGGATTACAGGTGCACGCCACCATGACCAGTCTATTCACTATGATTTAACTTCACAATGCTTTTCGCTTCACTGGCCACATTGACCTAATCACTGAGCCAATGGACTTGTAACTTGAAAAGTTATAAACAAAACCAATTCCGTTTTTTACTACTTCTCATCAGGATGGCAGGGGTAGGGTCAAGGAAGTATGGATACACTGAAACACATCGTCAAGCTTTTATTGCCTGTTGTTATATTATCTCTCTACTAATTGTTGATAAGTAGGCATCAGTATAAACACAGAAAATTATGTCATTTCAGAAGCAGATTATCATAATAGTTAAGAAATGAGGTACTAAACTTAGTCATATAAAACTATGAATCTCTCACTTTCCAGCTGTGTGATCTTGGGTAAATCACTCAAATGTATGCTTTTGGTTCTCTACATATAAATTGCCGATAACATATATCAAGGAAGCTATTATTAAGACCAAATGTGGTGATGCGTACAAAGCATTAGGAATGGTTAAGAGTACAGTAAGCAGCAAATAAATATTGTTATTATTATACCTAAGCCTACCTGAGATTGCACAGCCATTATCTAAATGTACAAATTAGGGGAAATTCATACCTCCTCTTCCATTCTAGTAACACTTATAGAAAGAATATTCTATGTTAAATAAAACATGGAAAGAAAAAAATAGAAATACAGAAACTCCAAACTTCTAAATTTTTCCTACATTGTTAGCAAAGTGAAAAATGGCAGAATGCTTTAGAATTAACTTGTCCAAACTCCCTGATTTCAAACAAAGCAATTGAAGCCTACAGACACCAAGTGCCTAGTATGAGGTTATGTACCTAATTAGCAGCAAATATAAAGACCAGTGACCCCTTAGCGCAGAGCTCAGATATTTTTCCAATAATTGTCTCTGTGTGCAGCAAGAACTAAGATGCTCAATCAGTTGGGGTCCATAGATGAGGGTCAGAGGAATAAAATTCTTCTCCATAACATTTTGGAAATGAGTTGAAAATATATTAACTGAAATATACAAGTATCTATCATCAAAATCTAAATTCATCTGTTTTAACATATCGGGTAATTTAACAATGAATTGTGCAGCATATAAAAATAAGAAGTTTGTAACAGTTAATTGAATTAATAATATGACTGTGAGAACCAGTCAGATTGTTAATTACAAAAGTACTTTCAGAATTACAGAATTTCCAAAAGATCAATGTGGTTCTGAAAAATAACAATATTTTATTCCATAATTCTTTTCAATTGTTTATACTTATTTATTTTAAAGTAGAAAACAAAATGGTAAGAGCACACACACAGTGGCGCACACCTATAATCCCAGCACTTGGGAGGCTGAGGCAGGAGGATCAGTGAGAGTTTGAGGCCAGCCTGGGCTACAAAAGTGAGCTCAAGGCCAGCCTGAATTGCAGAGCAAGACCCTGTTTCAAAAAAGAAAAAGAAAAAAAAAAAAAAAAAGAGCACACACACATTGGTAACTACAGAATTTGACTAAACAAAATAAGATAATAGAATTGCACAATGGTTGTTGCATTACATATAATCTTCAAATCATTGTCTATATTATCAGATACAAACATTAAAAAACTGATTTTAAAAATCTATAAGACATTGAAAAGAAGAAAATAAACAAGAAAAAAAATTAAACATTAAGTGCTCCCTTCAATAGGCCAGCTGAAATCAGCACTACAATTATCCAAGCTACCCTGCATATATACAGATACATATCTTTTCCCCTTGTTCTTTTATCTCTTTCTTCATCCGGGAATCCCAAGTGGAACAGAATAAACATAAAGAGCATTGATTTGTATTTCTTTGAACTTAACAGAAGATACTTGTATTGCAAAGGTTTTTTTGTTTTCCTGGAATGTTTCTGTTTTATAGAATATTAAATTTAAAGATATAAAAGCTAAATATTAGCAAAGCAGAAAATATCTCTCCAAGGGCTGGGGAGATATAGCTCTGTGGCACAAGTGCCTGCTTGACAAGTACAAGGTCGTGAGTTCAAACCCCAGCCCCGCAAAAAAAAAAAGAAAAGAAAAGAAAAAATATCTCTCCATACTTCAAAAAGCTTCTTAATTGATTAGACTATGAGTTAATTAATAAGCATGTGTTTTATTTGTTTATATCGTTAAAACATACACCATAAACAAATACAGAACCAAGCTTCCATCAGGAATAAATTGATTCAAAAGATCACAAGTTTCAGGGTTTTAGCCATAGCATCTTCAATTCATTAAGACAATCATCTCTTATCTCCTGTTCCTTAGCAAAGATTTCAGTAATGCAAAAACAATTATTATGAGACAAGGTGGTGGCATAAACTAAGCTTTTTATTAGCTGAGAGAATGACCAAATAAATAACAAAGTAAATACAACATAACACTTATTTTATTTCCCCTCTAACATTCATCATTAATGTTTTCAAACCTACAAAGAAGTTAGAAGTGTATTCACCACCTACTTCCTGCCCAAACTCTACATCATTTATATCATCTTAGAATGTATGTGTCCACTATGTATCCATTTATTTTTTGATGCTCTCTAAAGTAAATTGTACATGCCATTATCCTTTGCCCTAAAATCCTTGGAAGTAATGTTAATTTTTTAGATTATGTTTTAGTTACTTTTTTGTTGTTGTTGTTGTTGCTGAGATAAAATATCTAAACTAAAATAAGAAAATCTTCATGATCTGTAAAGGTTTTGCCTCATTATCAGCTGTCTCCAGGGCAAGGTGGCATGGCAGAGGGGCTGCAAAGTGTGTGTGTGTGTGTGTGTGTGTGTGTGTGTGTGTGTGTGGGCAGGATCTCACAATGTATCTTGGACTAGTAGCGATTCTCCTGTTTTCAGCCTCCTTAGTGCTGAACTTACATGCATGTGACACCATGACAGACTCCATCGTCCACTCAGGGGATCAAACCCTGGCCCCTATGTTTGCCTAAGCAAGCGCTTAGTTTGCTGAGCTATCTCACTGACTCTAGACTTTTGAGTTTTGTCACACATACTCGCGGTGAATTTTCCCCTAATCTATACCCAGAACCATAACAAAGCAATGAGTGGGCTCACCCAGTGCCACAACACCCCCACACCCCACTATCACACACCCTAGATCCATCCACCTCCCAGAAGTCCCACCTAGAAGTAGAAGAAGGCTTTGGGGAAGACACCTAAACACAAAGCAAGCCGGGCGTGGGGGCGCACGCCTGTAATCCCAGCACTCGGGAGGCTGAGGCAGGAGGATCTGTGCAAGTTCGAGACCAGCCTGGGCTACAAAAGTGAGCTCAAGGCCAGCCTCAACTGCATAGTGAGACCCTGTCTCAAAAAGACAATAAATAAATAAATAAATAAATAAATAAATAAAAATAAAAATAAAAATAAACACAAAGCAAAACGTTGGTGTACCGCCTGCTTCTAAAAGTGGCTTGTGCCGGGCTCAATGCTGCACCTCTGTCATCCCAGCCTGAGTTACTTATTGAGTTGATGGCCAGCCTGCAATGCGTAGTGAGACTCATTTCCAAAAATTAATACAGTGGGTTTGCCAGCTAGACATTTCTGGGTTCTGGGTTGCTAACCCCAAAGAACTAAACAAAATGGAGGAGGAAAAAAACAGTGATGCTTAAAAGTAGCAAAGTTGGAGCCTGGCAGGATGGCTCAGTGGTCTAAAAGCGCCTGCTTAGGAAAGCTTAGGGAGCTACAGGGACCGTGGTTTGATCCCAGGCACCACATGCTGTACCAGCCCTGCCCTTAGGGCAGGCTGAGTTGGCCATAAAAATAAACAAATAAACAAACAAAAGTTCAGAAACAAGAAAAAAAAAAAAAAAAAAAGGAAGAAGAAGAAGAAGTAGCAAAGTTCATTTGAGAAAGCAAAGCAAAGAGTGAGGGAGATCTTGCCTCAGCAGAGCAGCTGAGGGAGAGTAAAAGAGGAAAAACAAGATAAAAAGAACACCCTGGAGAAAGCAGGGCGGTGTATCATAAGAAACACCATGACAGCAAAGCTTTTTGTGGTCGCTTCTCCTCTTAGGCCGCCCTAATGTCAAGGAAGCCCATGCAAACTTCTATATCCAAGTCCTGAGAGGTGGTGCTGGGTTCCCATGGCGCAGATGACATCAGATCCACGCCTCCTATTGGACACCCGCTCAGATTCCTGGGAGAAGCCCAGGTGCAGGGAGTGGTGAGCTGCTCTGCGCCCGTACCCAGTATGTTGTCACGCCTACTTCCCCAAACAGTTTTGCTACGCCCCAATCTCCTATCTCAATAACAAGTTCAAAATAATGATCTGTAAAATGCACAAATATGAAGCCATTTCCCATTTGGGAAATTAGAAAAAATGAATCCAACCACACAAGTGCAATCTTTACCTATTACGTCCTTAAGTGCTCTCTCGTTGCTCCTCAACTTCTACCCTTTATGCTCAAAGACAGTCACTGTTTTGACTTCTGCATCATAGAAAAGATGATAGGAGTATCTTAGCTACCGTGAATGGACTCAGGTAGGACACATCGTCATACAAGCCTTCTCTCATTCATCATGATGCAGCTTTATGTCTCAGAAGCATGTTCGTTTAAATCACTGAGTGCTGTTACATTGTATTAGTGGCACAGTTCTTAGACCCATTCTTCTTTTGATGCCTAATTCATGGCTATTCCGTGTGGCCCTATATCCCATACTTAGCTGTCTCACATTGTTATGCAAGTCTTTTTCTGGGTGGTCTCTTTGATTTCTTCTGAGCAAATTCCCAGAAATAAAATTTCTGAATCATGGATATGATTCAGAAATATGTGAGATATATGTTTGAGTTTATTTCAAAGAAAACTTTTAGAAAAATTTCCAAGTTCTGGTACCATTTTACTGTGTCACTAACAAGTATGAATCTTCTAGTTATTGGATATCTTTACCAGCACTGGCATTTTGTTTTTCAAGTTTTAATTAAGCTTTCAGCTTCTTTTAAATATGGCCCATTGGCTCGCATTTTCCCACATCACTTCATGAGATGAGTAATTACCTTGGAGGGGTTGGAGTGAATGTAGATGGAGTGGAATAAGTAAGACATCTGATAACTGCAGGCCACAGCCTTGTTGAGTATCAGAATTATTATTAGTGAGTCATTTAAGGGTGGACTGCTAAATTTTGCATGTCTTGTTGTTCCTCTTTCAACAGCAGCTTCTTAAAGAGTAGCATATATGTTGATTTGATTTCAGCTCTATGTAGATATTACATCTGTATTTAACGTAGATGCAAAAAGTCCCACAACAGAAGAGCCAGGGCTACCTTTGCAATCCCCAGTTCTGAGCACAACACAGAACGCACACAATAAGTGTTTTTATGAATAAACAATTATCCAACAGATGATTATAACCATAGCTCCTCTAACACTTGTTTTACATATAAAAAGAAAAGCAACTACTTCCTCGAGTTTCTTTAAAATTTAGGATACTACATATACATTATTGTATACAATGTCCAAACACTCACCAAGTACATTTTTAACTGCTTTTCACAAATATAGGTGTAATTATAAGATGTAATTTGTTTTCCTCCCTGGTCTCTTTTCTTTTATTTATAAAATCTGATCCAGCTTCAGTCTTCACCATTAAACCTGACATCTCTAAATTCAAACTCTGTATTTCTGAAGGGCTTCCCCCCATCGACAGCAGGGGTACAAACTCACCATGACTAAATCTCAGTGTGCCCAAAATCAAATGCTCCATTTTATTCCTAATGGGACTGCCACACACGCAGGCACTTCCCAGCTTTCTTTGACTCCTTCGTACTTCTGCTTGTCAAACATGACAAACTGTCACTACGTGACATACATCTATTTTATTTTCCTTCCTTGCAGTTCAAAATGCCAGTGACCAAATTCAGATCGCTGTTACCTGAAGTTACAGTATTGAAATGGCACCTCTGTTTTCTAGGCCTTCTTTCTCTAATCCACACGCTTTGAGACAATTACTCAATCTCCCTAACCATCATTAAATTGTTTTTACTGTACCCTCAGACACTCCCATGAGTCCCCACTGTTCACTGAGTAGATTCAGACCATTTCACCAAGAGTTCAGCCTCTGTTATTCAACCTCCACCGACCTCTTGTGAAATGATCTTGAAAAACATCAGCAGCCACCACACACAGAGTATCTGTCACTGTATAGCTCTACACATCGGCCCTTGTGTGGGAGTGTATCTTCTTTTATCTCAAATTCCAATCCTCCTATTCTTCATCTCAATATCTCCAAGTCGTAGTCTGTCTCATATCCAAGGTGAAGTATAGAATCAAAGTTGAGAATATGTTTCCATTCCCTGCTAACTTATTCTTGTCTTACCTGAGTATCGCCACAGTATTTATAGTTCCATTACTGCATTTCTCCTTTCAGTGTTATGTACTAGATTTTTATATCCTCATTCCATGGTGAGCTTGGCTGGCATAATGAACCTGGATGTGATTTAAAATTAGGTAAATAGAACTTTAAGCCTTACCTCAGTGATTCACAGCTAAATAATCTTGGACAAAGCAGTTAACCTCAGGCACAGTGCTTGAAAAAGGTGGGAACAAAGTTAACTATACTTATTATTGTAAAGACTAATAGTACACATAAATTATCATGCAGTTTAAAGGTACTTGTTCAATCTTCATAGATGCCAGGAAATTTTATAAGTGAATTTTAGTGTTTTTATAACAATTTTGCAAAATAGATTTGATGTCACCTAGCACTGGGGAAAAATAATGAAGATCAAGTCACACATGTAGTGACAGAGAGACTACAGACTCTTTATTCATCCTTCTAGTCCTAACAGCTCGTCATATGTACAATGTGTGTCTATTTGAAATGTTTCTAAGTTATGAAATGGTCTTTTGAAGAACATATAAAGGAAATAGGAAAATAATATTCTGCTACAGACAAAAATACTTCATGTATCTTAGGTAAAATAACCCAAAGCACCTAGGAGGCAGTAATGATAAAGCAGCCTGGAGGAAAGAATGGGTGATAGGTGATATAGGGGTTTGCACTACAATATGGAAACAAAAGGATGAACCAAAAAGATAATGTAATTTTGCTGTAAGCTCAGAGGAATCACGACGCTGAGCAGAGTTCTACCTCAAAGCTGTGGTCAGTTCAGGATATCACAGTGTGTAATAGTTGCAAAACACTGGAGGCATTTCTGAGGAAAGCAATAAAAGTGAGCCAAGAATAGCTGGGTATGGGCTGAGTCTACACATGGCTTCTGTGTTTAAGTGGACTGTAAAATTCAGTCCCAACTATTTATTTCCATTAACACAGTGGCAAAGAATAGATCAGCTTGAAGAATCAAGCAACTTTGCAAACGTCTACATTTGTCTGTGCAAACTTACTACAACTTTGGAAAAATAAAATCAGTAGATAGCTTCTTTGGGAGATTAAATGCTAGAAAAAAATAGACTGCATGGTGGCTTTCTCCTGATATAAGACGAATTGTCTCATATACATTGTTCTTCTAAGGCTACAAAGAGTAAACCAATCATGTAAAATTAAGATCAGCCAAAGGGGGACAGGCACGTTCCTGAAAATGTAGCATAGTGTTATAGTGGCCTGAGACAGAAAATTATCAAGCAGTGTATGTGGCCGAATCCCAGGCCTACACAGTGCTTAGCTACATGATCCTTGGGAAAATTACCCATCTTCCCTGGAAGTCCGGTACATCCCACCCAGGGACGTACTAAAGACTGAATAAACGAACACACCAGCGCCCCTGCATATTCAATGCACGGTTAGTGTCATGTTTGCCATTGCACACTATTTTCAAAGTAGGCATAAACCCAAGTCAGAGAAGGTAGTGATGATTAGAACATCACACAAAATTTACAGCCAGAAAGTTATAATCGTTCTGAGCTCAAGTTGTACAACTTACTTGACATGTGACCTATGAAATGACCCCCTGTTCCTGTCCTGTCTCTTTTGATGTGATAACATTCATGTTATTATGTTAAAAGATTTTTATGGTGATCAAGTTATATAAAAGGAGAAAGTCTATAAAAAGTTTCTCATTGCTAATGTCACCACACTTCAGAGTGCACAGTACTTAATGAGTAGCCTATAAATGTTGATGTTAGATGAATCTCATAACCACCAAATCATTTTCAGGTAATTATTGGCTAGAAAAGAAAAGAAGAATTTATATAGTAATGCTTTTAAGTTTTTTATTTATTGACTTGAATTGTTTTGATCTCCCAGATTTTTCACTTTGCACATACAGAATTAAATGCTTGTGTATAAGGTAAAAATTAAGACACATTTCTCACTAGGAAAAAACAAAACAGATCCAAGCACCAGAAAAGATAAAGAAAAAATATTTAAGGTCACTAAATTTAAGTTATACCCAGTATGCTATATGTCAAGTTATCAGCTCATGTATTTCAGTTAGCTCAGAAGTAACACTAACTCTTAGCATGAGGAATGTATTTAAATCACCAAATTCAACTCCTTCTCCCACAGACTATGTAGTAGAACAGATGGCAAAGAACTAAATGGACTAATTTTAAAATAAGCATCTCTGCTATACAACATTGGGGGAGCAAAGGATACTTTTTGATGTACTATTGTAGATAGAGTCCCATTTTGCTTCAAATAAATAGCAAATACATAGAAATCATTAGTCCAAAAACAAGCTGAAGATGCGAACAAACTAACGGACTTGAGTGAGTCCTAGCTGCAGCTTTCTTGGATGCCATGTACATGATCTGCTACCATGGTGCCAGTGGAGGTGACTGGACCATCTGGTGATTGGTTTCATAAAACCCACTGGAGCATGTGATCCAAACATAAATTCCCAAGTGTCCCTCTCCATGGGAACTCCCTGCACTCCAACTTAGCATTTCTTTCCAAGTTTTGATTGTCTCCTCTTCCCTTTGTAATAGAAAGCATGCATTTCAACTCTAACACACAGCCCAAATATTGAGTTTAGGAAGTTATCTAATGTTACATTGGGGCCACTTTATTTTTATAAAAGAGACATTATATAGAAACACAGTTATTCTCTTCATGGCATTAAGCACAAGAAATCATTAATTATTAAGAACAATCATGATAACACTAAAATATTTGCTGTGTACATCTTATGTATCTGACAAATGTGGTACCAGTTTTTCACAGTTAAATGACATTTTTATATTAATTACTGCACTTGACCCTGATAACAGTTTTATAAAGTAAAACAGATGTCATTAATCCCCTTTTAAATTTGAGGTATCTTCACATCCAGCATCATACTTTGTACTAAAATTGAAACAGCATTCCCATTAAAGTAAAAAAATAAGGGATTATCTTATTTGTTCATTCCCTATGTTGCACTGTTTTGAAATTTTTGACTACTGAATTATAAATGTTGCAAACAAGATGAAAGTTATTTTCTTTCCTGGCATTTATTTATTTATTTATTTATTTTATTTTGTGTGTGTGTGTGTGTGTGTGTGTGTGTGTGTGTGTGTTTGAGACAGGGTCTCGCTATGCAGTTGAGGCTGGCCTTGAGCTCACTTTTGTAGCCCAGGCTGGTCTCAAACTCGCACCAATCCTCCTGCCTCAGCCTCCCGAGTGCTGGAATTACAGGCGTGAGCCACCACGCCCGGCTACCTGGCATTTATTGTTCAATAAAAAAAAAAAAAAAACCTTAAAAACCCCAACAGAAAAAGTAAAATCTTGTCACCATTAGACTTACCAAAGACAAAACAAGAAGAAGCCTTCAGTGCCTGGTGATGTATTTGTGGAGCACCCGTAGTAGTGGCACATAATGAAATGTGTTCTCTTCAAATTCTTGTTCCTTCTGTTTTTCTAGATAACATATAAATATCATGCAGGAGTTCAAAAACAATCTTCAGCACAAAATGGTTAATAAACAATGGCTTTAATGTGCAAGGATCATTTATTTACTCAGGTAAAAAGTACGGAGGTAGACAGCAATCCACCAAAACCAAGGAAGAGCCAGCACCTTGCAGGTCTCCACTCTACTGTCCCTAGAAAATAGGGACTGGGTTAGCTCTGAGATCTAACAATCCCTTCATTCCAATTAGCAGAGCTGAAGAAGCACCACCTAGAGGTCACTGGACATTTCCGTTCATCCCCCATTGACCGCAATTTATTCATATGACCATGCTGAGCAACAATAAAGGGTAAGATACGTCCATACTCAAGATGGTGCTGTGAAAGATTTGTAAGTTCTGTAACGGAAGAAGGGAAAGACGCACCATGTGGAAGTCCCTGCTTCGGCACAGTCTGGGGCACGCCTCTCCTTGTGGTGACAGCCCATTCCCACCGCCCATCCCCCACTAGAGGATGATAATTTCCATTCTCACCACCCTGTGTACTTTTCCTTATGTAGAACTATTTTCTAATATCTATATCTCTCTGATTTACCTCTGACTTAATTAGCATTTCCCAACCTCATTTTTGGGGTCCTTTCTCTTTATCCAGTTTTAAAGTGCTGTGCACCAGGCATTTAGTCTTTGTAAATGATCTTGTCTAGTCCTACGGGCTTAGTATTAACTGTACACTAATAACTTAAAAATTAGTTTCCATATTGATCTTCCTGGAACTGATATATTCAACAACCTACTTGATATCTCCACTTGAATAGCCAAAAGTAATATCAACATGAATAATCCCAAACAGAGTTCTTTATTGACAATCCCATATAAACCAGTTTTTCTGTTTCCTTGTCCTGCTTTATACAAAAAAATGTAGATGTTTTCCCAAATTCCCAATTCTCACATCCCCACCACCAATTCTGTTGTCAGGACATGTCCACTCTACAACGTTGTCTCCTTTCAGTATCCCTGTGGATCAACAGAAAGCCAGAGAATCTCTTGGACATCAGTGGAATTGTGGCAAAGGTCTTTCACATCAGTACAAAGGGTGTGAAGCAAATATCTAGCCTGAAACATCCCCAACTGGGGGGGTCGGAGCACGACTGTCTCCCTCTTATATAGGTCTGTCTCTGTACATGTAAATCACCACAAAGGTATATAGAAGTTAAAATGTATCGTTACATTGAAGAGAGAGTTGTTTCTACAGATTGATGAGTTATGATAAATGAATGTTTATTTTAAGCATTTTTAATAGTTTGAGCAGATTTTAGTTTTGGTATGTAAATTTCACATGAAGCATAATGATGAAAAATAGAAAAAAGACAAAAGAGACTTAAGATAAAAAAGTCATAAAATTACTCAGAGAAATCAGCAAGTTTACTTTTATGATAGAATTCAATAATCATCACTCAACAGTGATAAACTAAGCAAGCAAAATTTTAATAAATATGTAAAATTTTAATTATAGATAACTCTAATTGGATAGAAATAGAACTCCAAGCCCAACAATGCTTCTCAGACATAAAAGAAACATTAGCTAATATCAGTTACATGCTTACCCAAAAAAATTAGCCTTGACAATTTTGAAAGAGACTGTATGATACAGATCATTTTTGCTGACCAATATAGAATTAAACTAGAAATCAGTACACATGTGAAGAAATGAAATATCTTTATATTTGGGGAAAGTAAATATATTTAAATACTTCAAAACCCCTAAAGCTCTCAGTAACTATAATATGAATATTTTGGTCTCTAAAATTTCAAAAATTATGCTACAACTCCACATGATTCATCCATGGAGAGCAACTCAATTATAATTAAAATAGATTGGTACCTGTCACTTGATCCAACAATTTTTTTCTTAGGAGCCTCCTTTATAAATACATCATATACAATATTACATGTGAATAAGATTATTCATAATAGCCCTATTGATAACAGCTATTTACAACAGCTAAAGATAGAAAATAACACAAATGCCCCTCAACATCAGACTATAGAAACAATTTTTGGCTAAAACTCATAATGGAATATTATGCAGAAATAATAATGAGAAAATTCCAAGGAAGTATTCTACTAATAAGATAAAGGTAGAAACCTATGGATGTAATTCCAGCATTTAGAAGGCTCACACAGGAGGATCATGAGTTTGAGGCCAGTTCAAGCCCAGTCTGTACTACACAGAAAGACCTTGTCTCAAAAATCTAAAAGCATGAAGTGTTCAGTATAAGAGTAAAGTGTTTTTTTTTTTTTTTTTTTTTTTTGTCTTTTTGAGACAGGGTCTCGCTATGCAGTTGAGGCTGGTCCTGCACTCACTTTTGTAGCCCAGGCTGGTCTCGAACTCGCACCAATCCTCCTGCCTCAGCCTCCCAAGTGCTGGGATTACAGGCGTGAGCCACCACGCCCGGCTAAGAGTAAAGTTAACAGTTGGCATTTATATTTGTATAATAAGATAACAGGAAACTAATAAAAATCATCAACCATAGAAAGTTGTGTAGGGATGGGTAGGGAAAGCCAGCTGTGGGAGCCCTCAGTTTGTATATTGTTCAAAAGTTTTGATTTTTAAATCATTAACTTTTCAAATACAAAGAATTTGTGGTATCAATAAAAAATATAACCTAAAAAGAAAAAGTTCCACGTACTTATTTAGACAGATGAAAAATAATAAATGTAAGTATCTAACTGTCATAGTCAGGTTTTACATGGAGAAGATTTGATACAGGGCGCATAATTTATAGAATTTTTAAGACCTAATATTTACCCCCAAAGAATCCAGCTGAGCGCCTGGATCCCACAGCAATGTCCTGTCCTGCACAAGTCTACCTGAAGACCTAGAGCCCATGGCAATGTCCTCCAGGAGTGCAGCTGGTGGCCTAGAGCCCACGACAATGCCTCAAGCAAGTCTGTGTAAGGAGGGTCCAAAGTTCAGTGGAACTCTGCGCCAGTGGGATGAAGGATCTGTGCCAGCTAGCTGAGGGGTCTGCACCACAGCCGGGAAGCAATGTTCAGGGTGAGGACCAGAGCTTCCCTGCAAAGAGCCCTAGCCATCCTCAGAAGCAGCAAGGTCCCCAGATTCTCTGATGCTGAGAAGAGCTGAGTTCATATCAAGAAAGCCAACGTGATGAGCTTCTCCAGGAGAGCAAGCGGCACCCCACCTTCCCCTCCAGTTCTCCTTTTATGCTGCTCACAGCAATCCTCAGGTGGCCTCCCACCCCCAGCCCCTCAATGATGAGTTCAGCTGTGAGTTACAAGTTGCCACTAGTTAATCCACCACACTGACTTAAAAACTGAGATAAAAACTTGAAAAAAATTGTTTTTCCAAGTACCTAACTTAAAAAATCAGGAATAGGGCTGGGGGTTTGACTCGGCAGTAGAACACTTGCTTAGCAAACTGGAAGCCCTGCAATTCAGTCCTCGGGTCCAAAACCAAAAATGAACCTCCTCTGAAAAGCAATTCAACCAGAAAGTAAACGATAGGGGAGAAAACAGAACCAATTGATATATTTAAATTGCAAACCCTGGCATGATGAGTAAAAAATAAATAATAAATAATAAATAATAAATAAATAAACAAATAAAAAGAACAAACCAATTTCTAAAAAGGACCAAAGTTGGCAACCTCCAGGCTTGAATAATTCAAGCTACAGAGAAAGTTGAGATAAAGAATTTTAGAAAACTCAGTATAAGTAAACCTGCAGAGATTGCAGCTCAAGGTCTAAGAATATTAAGTGCTCGCCTAAGGTTATATATGAAATAAAATTTAGGAGGTTTGGGCCTCAGACTCGAGTTAGGCGAGTCAAAAATAATAAATACATGTAGATAGATATCGATAGATAGATAGATAGATAGATAGATAGATAGATAGATAGATAGATAGATAGATAGATAGATATGGATAGACAGAGAGAGATTTTAGCTTCACACAGTCAGTGCCATCAGTAATCTGTGGCCTTGATGAAGAGAAGGGAAAACTAAAACCTTCATTCTTTCAAATTTATTATTTCCCACTTCTGCTTGTAACATGGGTGAACCATGCATTAAGATTCTAGAAGCTACCTTGTCCCTCTTTCCAGGAAATAGATATGTTCAAGGCCAAACCTAGAATGTAAAAGTAAAGAAAATCCTTCATAGAAGCATCCCCTTAGTACCTTGAACTCTGTCTCCACAGCACTCCTGCCAGGGTCACAGTGACAGATCCCCTATAGATGGAGACTCCAAGAACACGCTCGGACTTGTCACATGTACAACCTAGGGTGACAGTGTCATTCACAAATCAGCGTACCATGCATGTCTGAGCATTGTGTAATTGTCCTTCTATCCTGACATTCTGTGACACTGTGAGTCTACAAATGTGAAAAATCACTGAAAAACACATTTCAGAATTGAGATTCGCAGTTGACTGATTAGGTTTCCTCCAGGCCCGGCAGCAACGCAACTCTCAAAATACTAACGAGACAGCCAAAGCTAAGTATTTATACCAATCCAGATACTTCCTCTCTACTTTTCTTGATCTATAAACTTACAGTGAAAACACGAGGGAAAGTGATATCAAAATAATGATCAATATACTCTCAATACTTCAAGTTTTATTTATGAATTCTGACCCAATTCTGGCAAAGCACTATAAACAAGAACTTATAGCAGAAAAAAAAAAAATTTACAACTCAACTTTTTACCTAGATATGTTATCAAGCTTTTCAGTTTCTGTTGTCAGTACCTGGGATTGAACCAGGGCCTGTGCACAGAGCTGCATCCTCAGCCCTGCCCCTTTTTAATTTTTTAATTTGAGATAGGATCTTGTTAAGTTGCACAGGCTGGGCTTGAACTTGTGATCCCGCATCCAAAGCTCCAAGAGTACTAAGCTTTACTATTAATTTTTAAAAGTTCTGCGTTTTTTTTCTAGCTTTAAGAGGAAGAAAATCACTTAGAAATCTCATTCAAAGAATTTCAAGGAATAGAATTCTTGACACACATTAAGTACGCTATATCAGATCCATGGCCTATCAGATGAGAATCTTTGACTTGGGCTTAACCAAATGATGCATTCCAAGGAAGCTAACACTGTGATGCCAATATGATAGTACTTCTGGCAGCTGCTAGTCTGCAGGCACAGTAAAAATACACAAAAAAGATCAGAATATAAACTTTCAGTCTTAATCTAAGTGTAACTTCACTATTAGTACAAATCTTTCTTCTCATTGAAATAAGAGAAAGTAGAAATGTATTAATTATTGTAACTGTCCTACTAACCTGTTTTGAAACTGTCTCATTGTTATTTCTTACTCAGTAAAATTAAAAATTTTTCAAATATATATATATATATATATATATATATATATATATATATATATGGCATCACCGTTCAAAGTTCAGATTCTAGTCAGCCGACCTCATGCATCAGAACTATGTGAATTTTTTAGGTTGGTGTGATTTTTATGGTTGTTTGTCACATGGCATTATTATAGTAATATCTGACAAATACATTTATCCTAGAAGCAACAATCATTAAGACATCCACAACTACAAAGCACTTTGATTTAAAGAAACTATGCTTTTTGACTGGAAGTGTAGCTCACTGGTAAAGCACTTACTTAGGATGCAAAAGGCCTTAGGTTCAATACCTAGGAGGAAAAAAGGAAGGGAGAGAGGGAGGGAGGGAGGGAAATGGAAATGGAAATGGAAATGCAAATAGAGAGAAAGGGACGGGAGGAGAGGGAAGAAAATAGGCATCATGGTTTTCAGTTTTAGAGTGCTAATGGAAAGGAAGTCGACCATTTCAAATGATTATTAAAGGGAAGGAGGCCAACTAAATAACACTGTGATAATGAATTACAGCAGCAAAGCCCTTTTCGCTAAGTGTATTGTTTCATCTATCTTGGAAATCCTAAAATTGGCTCAATAATTAATCAGACAGTGGTAAAAATAAGATTCCTGCTTAAGGTTTCTCTTTTCACATCAGATGTGTCTCCAGTAAGTAGGCTTTTCCCAAATATTCTGATGAGAAAATAGACAGAGCAGTCTCTGTGATTTAGACAATGCTATGTATCACTTAACAATTAAATAAAGGCATCCTCTGAAGGCTTATGTTGAGTGTCTAACCCATTGATTGATAGGCCTATTTCCTCTATGGAAACATCTAGAATGCAATAAAAGACATTTATATAATATTTTCTAAGGAATGCCCTAGAGACTAGATAAAATAGAAGTTCCCAAGGAAGATATGAAATGTCCACGTCAAAAGTCACATGAAATTATTGTCCTTCCAAAGTAGAAATTAAGAGTTTTGTCAAGCATACTTGTTTTTTAAAGCTCTTCTTAGAACATATGGTCTGCAGCTGGTGGAGGAATGGCTGTTTAGCCTACCATTGGATGTGTATCATTATGTAAAATTCTTATGATCCTTACATCCCCAGAGTAATGTAGCATTGTCTTTTTCATTCGTCTATCTCCAGAGAATGCAAAGACATTCCATGAATTGCTTTTTTCCCTAGCATAAACATTTGTCAGGAATGACATCACTTCCAGATGTTCTCTTATTTTTCATCTGGGTAATGACTTTACTCTTCAGAGAGTTGGAGGGTTTCTAAGTTCGTCCCCTTCTGGGTATTGTGGGGAAATATATTGAAAGCATTCTGGCCAGGAGTGTCTCAACTACGACAACCAGATGAAACTGCAATATGTACAATGATTCTTGGTCCTCTTCCTTTACAGTTATAGAACAATCTGTATAAAAGGCAATAAAATTGTCAGTATCTACCTTTAAGACTAGTAAGAGGACTTTCAGTCCAAGTAATACTATAGCTCTGCTCTCCAGGAGGCAGTGGATGGCTTTGTGAACACTAGTATTATGTTAGGGGCAGGAAGACCGCAGACTTCAGGTTGACTCATTATACTACTAGTTTATCTCATTTATCTATCTATCTATCTATCTATCTATCTATCTATTCATTTATTTGATACAGGGTCTCACTACACAGTTCAGACTCACAGTGATCCTACTGTCTCAGCCTCCTAAACTCTGGGATTACAGGTATGTGCCAGTAGGCCTACTTTAGGAGCTGGCACAGCAAACCTGGGTTTACAGGTATGTAGTACCAGAAATCCAATTAGGGTCCTTATACTTTCCAAGCAGGTATTTAGACCACTGAGCTGCCTCCTCAGCCTAATATCTCATTTTCTTGAAAAGAAAATTTTGTTTTATATTTCTTTATTTTATGAATTATTATTATTATTGTTTTATGTATTTGGTACAGGGGCTCATGAAGCTCAGACTCTTACTTATATCCTCCTATTTTTAGCCTTCCCAGCACAGAGATTACAGGCATCCACCACCACACCTGTTCTCAGTGGCCTGCTCAGAGCACCTGGTAGGCAGAAGCAGGACTGGCACAGTAGGTAGTGCTGGGGATTGAACCCCATTCCCTGCACTTGCCTAAGCAAGCACTTAATCCACTGAGCTATCTCACTGGCCCTATGATATTTCTTTATTGTAAGAGTCTTTTTGGTATACCTGTTGAACTCTGAATAACAACTTTGAAGGTAATGATACTCCATATATTAACTAATGCTATTCTCTTAGTATTGTTATGAAATTTTGTTTTATTTTTTTCTTAAAATAAAAGTACACAGTGATGGAAATGTTGGATATAGTCACTATCCCAGAAGACATGTACTGCAATAACTTTTAGCATGAGTGACTTGAGGTTCTACAAATCATTCCTTAGCTGTTTCATATTGAATGAAATTCATTTCCTATAACAGAAAAGCTCACTGATGAACACAACATAAAGGAGTATAGAACCATCTTTCCTATACTGAATTTAACTGTTCAATCATCCTACTGCCAGAATAGCTAACAAAACTGGAATGAAACAGAGAAGACCCAGGGAAATTCAGATAGGTATTCTATCTATTCTTATTTATAAGCCTTTCTAATATTTTCATCATTGTAATGAGCTCTGTATCTAGGGCTTATTATTACTTAAAAATGCTTAGAATCCAATTTGAAAAGTCTTGCCTCTGTAGAAATATAAACTTTAAAATTCAATGCTATAAAAAATAAATGAAATAAAGCTGAATTGTTTTCTCTGAATTTTTAAGAGTATATCAACAAGAAATCTGGAGCAATTGGATATTATAGCATGTCCTCTTATTTCTAAGAATTTGGAAACTCATTCCATGATCAACATAGTCATAAACTGACCACTTTTGATTTCATTTTTTTAAATTTTTATATATTTAGTACAAGGTCTCACTATGCAGTTCCGACTAGCAGCAATCCTGTTTTCAGCCTCCCCAGCACTGGGGTTACATGTGTGCACCACCACGTTCAGACTTTCCCACTGACTCAGTGTGCCTAGGAGCAGGACCAGTGCAGCATGTGGTGCTGGGGATCGAACCCAGTCCCTGAGCTTGCCTAAGCAGGTGCATAGTTCGCTGAGCTATCTCACCAACCTTGTGAACTGACCACTTTTGGATGCTGATATACTTTACCTCATCCAGTGAAGGGATGAAGTCTACGCCGATGTGGCACAGAGAGGAGCAGGTCATACCTGCACCCTGTACTCCCCTAGCCCAACTCAGATCTCGTACAAGCACTTCACACTCTTGACACTAGTGCTAAGGACACAGGAGAAGTCTAAAGGAAACACTTTGCCTATGTGTGAGCCTTTACAATTCTACTACTCTCCAAGGAAACATCATGCTTATTGGAAAACTATATCAAATGATCATTTCTTTAATTCTTCATTTTGCATATGGTATTGCTCTAATTAAGCAATGCATTATCTTAAGGTTTTGAGAAATACATATAGCATTCATGTTGCATGATACCCATGAATTTACTTGGAGCCTAAAGAAAGAGTACAATAGCTATAATGTATGCAATCTCTTTGACACTGGATCCTGTGCATAGGTCAGGACCTCTAGGGAAGCAGCTGGAAGTCTTTCCTGTCTTGCCTCTTCCCCATTCTCTTCTACCTCTTAGGGGCTTCACTTTATCTTGCGGCTAGCCTTTGATCCAGTCCTAGTTCCAATGAGAGAATAGATTTTTCTTTTCTAGAGACCAACGTTTACAAATGCAAACACATTTATTTACCATTAAAGTGCATGGATGGCATTCATAGCCTAAAGTGTCCCTCTGACCCCAGGCTGAAATGCAAAGGGTTAATGTAATGAAGGGGATAATACACACGTTCTTTCATATGTCTTTTCACAAAAAAAAAAAAAAAAAAAATCATGAGGTGTAGGGAAGCATAAGAATTTTATCAGAGCCAATTATTTTTTTGCATTCTTAAGGTATAATATGTACCTGTAGTATAGTCAGGATCTGAAATGGCCCCTAAAAACCTGTATTTAAGGGATTAAGCCCAGCTTGGTGCTATGGACAAGGGCAAACTTTAAGAGGTGCATAAGGAACCTGCTCTTGAAGGGGACGATGGGCCAAGCTAAATGTTTTGTCTTTATATGTTCATTATTTCAAGTATTTGTTACAGTAACAGAAAGCTGACTGGTGCGACCTGGCAGTGTTTTTCCAACAACATCCCCTGTTATCTGTCATTACAGGAGGCAAGCACTGGCCTCACGTCTACACTGTCAAATGATATCAGGTAAACCTTTCCCTGGGGGAATCACATATTTCCAGAGCTACCGATTTCCTCTATATTTGCAGAACAACATATATAATTATCACCTAAGACATCAACCACTGTCTCTTTATACTTTGATCATTTAGAAGGTTTATTTTTTCTTAAAACATCCACAAAATTACACATTTTAAAGCCTTTAATTTTTTCTGTGAAAATCTCCAATCTAACAAGATTATAGTTAAAAATAAAAATTGACCTTGAAGTAGATGCCCATTGTAAGTACTCATTCTGATCAAAAATATTAAACTTAAAAATATACGCTCACTACTTAAAGCTAAAATTTAATAGACATTCTGACCTTTTCAAAAACAATTTTAAAAAAAATAAATAAAAAAAAACAATTTAAAGTTTAACCCAGGAAATAAGATGCCCACTTAGTAGTAATTGTATTTTCACACTGCTCTATAGCAAGCAGAGGGGCTGTTTTGAAAATTTAGAACAAGTGAAAAAAAAAAAAATAGTTATTCTTACTTTGAAGGCTTGAAGGGCAGATCAAATGAAGCCTGTCTACCATAATAATGATTCATGAGCTTCATCTAATGATAATCCTTAATACCTTAGAGAACAATCTCAATAGATGCAAACAGCAACAAAATCTGCTCGATGAAGGGCATTTTGAGTAAGCACAAACATGTGCAATTAGCAACATTTTCAAAAAGGAAAAGTTTAAAAGTCAATCCAGCACAGCACCAAGGAAGATAGCCAACAATGTAATTTTAAATTTCTGTTCATCCCAGCTGAGTCACTTGAGAAAAATGAGCACTGGAAAATTTAGTTAATTTCTAAGAAATTCAAAGTTCACATGTATAAGATAGGAATTTGCTTCAGCGGTTCTTTTCGGTCTTGATTTTAGATTTTTTTGACGTCACAGAACTTCTGTCTCTGGTTCATTTTTGCTTTATGCATCCATCACAATGCCTCGTTCTTAGTAAAGGCAGAATGAATGTAAGTAAACTGATTGAAGCCAATCAGGAAAAAAGAAAAGAAAAGAGAAACCAATCAGGAGCCAATCAAGATTCACTGTGAGTCTTGTGTCCCTGGCACTGCTGCAGTTACTGGGTATAAGGTCTGGGTGAGCAGACAGCGAAAAGTCTCTACTTATGTGGAGCTTACCTATTAATGGAGAAGACAATATAAGAAACAGATCAGAAAAGCTGATTACCTCATTGGAAAAAAAAATAAATCTGAAAAGAAATATGTAAAATTAAGGAAGGAAAGACAATTGTTCAGAGGGCTAGGAAAGCCCTTGTTGAGGAGATAATTTTCAGGCCAAGTCTGGAAGGAGGTAAGCTTCTCCCTATGGCACAATCTAGAAAGAGTCCAGCACTGGTTAGTGATGCGCAAAGACCCTGAGGTAGGAGTCACAAGGAAGTAGCTCAGGGCCAGGCTCATGGACCACGTAACAGGAGGGCGAGGAGAAAGGGAAGGTGATATTTTCATAGACGTAAGGCAAAGCGACGAGGCAGGGGAGATTTGTTGGCTAGGAAACAAGGACTGTGGCCTTTATGCTGAAAGAAAATGACACTGCTGTAAGTTTCTGGGCAGGAAACTGGCGTGTTCTGGCTTATATATGAACAGGGTCATCACAGATGCTACATGAATAAGAGGCTGCACTCTGTCCTGCAAGAGGGACAGAGCGGAAGTAAAGTAAATACCTGTCTGATGACATTTTTGTAAAGATGACTCATAAATGTGAGCCATTCTGGGGATCGAGGGGTAATGCCCAGTGGCAGAATGCTCGGCTAGCATGTATATGGCCCTGTGTTTAATCCCAAGCATTACAAAATAAAATAAAATAAAAATATGTCAAGCCTAGCAAAGACCTGGCACTAATTGTCCTGAGTCCCGAGAGGCAAGCTGTCACCATTCTCGATGATAGGCGCTGTGCCCTTTCTGTAGACTTATAAACCACTGACAACCACAGGAGACCACATCTGCCAGCAGCTTAGGAGCTGCAGTGCTGAATTATTGTCAGCAAGAATAACCAACAGACCTTCAAAAGAAAGGAAGAGGCCCCGGCATCTATGGGGTCCTTTAGGCCAAGTGTGGCAGGTGCCCTACTTACCATCCCTGCCCTGTCCTACGGCTCCAGTTCTCTTAATGACTAGGCATCAAAGGGTTGCGAGGAAGCAGGGAATTCAGCTGTTATCCAAATATTTATATCTAAGTTTCGCAGCACTAGCATCAAAGAGCAGCCGTCCACATCGACACCTCGCAACACAACACACAGGGGTGCTTTGTCCTCACTCCATATCCACTATGTTTTCCTGCAAAAAAGCTAATGCGACTCAAAACATAGCAAAACCCATGAACCTTAATTAAATTCCTCTTAAAACACCATCATTAGACATTAACTAGGGCTATTTTATCCTCCAAGGAAGTAACGGATTAGTTTTATTTCTGCTTAATAAAAGAGAACCTGGCAGTTTGAGAGAAGACAGTTCAAGTGGTCCGGACTTGGCAAACCACCCTGAGCAGGTACTAGGGTGCCTTTGCACTCTCGCCTCTCCCACCCACATGTGTAGGAGACGCCTTGCTCCAGAGATCCCCACCCCAACACTGCTTCTGTAATGCTCTGTGACAACTCATCCAGCAGTGGCTTATTGAGTGTCTGTTTTGTGACAGGTGCTATTGTAGGGGCCAACAGATATTGCTCTCGGGGCACTGACTTCCAAATTCTGTGGATCAGGGAGGGGAAGAAGGGAAGCTAAGAAGTATAGCTCAACTCGGGGCTCTCCACAGACACCCTCATGAGACGACTTCAGCAGGTGCTACTTGTAGCCTTCTTCCAAGAGCAAAGGGGGCCTGTGAGACAGCTCAGTGGTCTAAAGCACCTGCTTAGGCAAACTTAGACTGAACCTGTCAAAATAAAAAATAAAAAAAAGAGAGTAGAATTCTTGTTACACACCAGTGCTTCTCCATAGAATGCTGGCGAGTCACAGGCCCCTCCAAGGTCACCTCTCACGTTGGTGTGTGCTTGTGTCTGTATCTGCAATACTGAGCAGAAAGGAGAGGGAACAGAGCAAAGACAAGCTGGAACTTAACCCATAGTAAACAAAGCAGAGTCCAGGAATATCAGGGCTCTCTTTTATCTTTTGAAGTATCTCTTGAAATTTTGTGAGCCTTTGTTACTGTTGTCCTCCTTCAGATATTTGCTTCTACTTTCTCTGGTTCATTTGAGGCAATTGTTTCCACAGGGTGATTAATGAGTTTTGTCCAATGGGCAACACATTTTGGGGTGACTATTCAAGAGCGCTTTCTCATTCTCCCTTCCTTCCAAGCCCCACATTTTACCCAGAGATACACCTCCCTGAGGTTCTGTTACGGTGTGTGTTTAGGTGTCCCTGCAAAGCTTCACGCTGTCATTAGTGGGGCTTCTCCAGAGCTGACTGGCTCTACAGCATGAAGTGCAGTGATGGATTCATGGTGCAATGTTAGGATGAGGAGCTCTAGGGTCAAGAGGTTGAGTGCTACCTCCCCTGAGTGGTCTGGGTAAGACAAAAGGGACAGGCTCTGTCAAGACACCTTGTGGCCTTTGCTACCTTGCTCCTGCCACGAACTGTGGCCCCTGTGCCATGCAGCACCTGCCTCGGGGCCAGCCAGTTATGAATTAAAACTTCTACAAATTCTAAGCCAAGTAAATCTCTCCTCCTTCAACTTTGGGTGTTGGGTATTTTGTCTCAGCAAAGAGAAAAATAACTAAGACAGATGCTGGGCAAAATGACAAGAAATTCAATTCATATTCAGATGATGGCATTACCAGGAAGTGTTAATATTTTCAGAGGGGACACATGATCTAAGATGGCTTAATCAGAATAAGTGGGAGTTGTCCATGGTAAAGAGAGAATTTTTCCAACTCTTTCACTTTCTCAGTTGCTAGATGAAGACTAGAGATTAGAATTAATGCCGAGTGGTAGAAATGACACCCACCAGAAAGCTCATAAAATAAATCAATTCTGAAGCTACAGGGGATGATTAGTATCTTTATTGTCTAAAACAATTTGAGTCAGGTGCTCTATTACTTGCCGCCCACAGCATTCAGCCAGATACACGCTGGAATGACCACAGCTTTGGGCAGCTTACTTTTCACCCACAGTCAAGATTCCAAAGAAGAAGAGATTCTTCCCATGGAAGCATAGTTTTTTTTATTTGTTTGTTTGTTTTTGTTGTGTTTTTTTCTTTTTCTTTCTTTTTTTTTTTTTTTTTTTTTTTTTTTTTTTTTTTTTTTTTTTTTTTTTTTTTTTTTTTTTTTTTTTTTTTTTTTTTTTTTTTTTTTTTTTTTTTTTTTTTTTTTTTTTTTTTTTTTTTTTTTTTTTTTTTTTTTTTTTGTCTTTTTGAGATAGGGTCTTGCTATGAAGTTGAGGCTGGCCTTGAGCTCACTTTTGTAGCCCAGGCTGGTCTCGAACTCGCACCAATCCTCAGCTTCCCGAGTGCTGGGATTACAGGCGTGTGCCACCATGCCCGGCATGGAAGCAAAGTTTCAAGCCACTCCAGTTTTTATGACATGAAGAAAGTAACCCTGACAAAGAACAGAACTTCGATCGTAGAAGGACACACGGACGCAGAACCCTCACCCTAGATGTTAACACGGCAAATGATCTCATTATGGCGTTACTTTTTGGATACTCAGTGATGAAATTTAAACAAGTACTTAAGTAAAAACCATATTTAAAAAGAAGAGTTCTAAAGCTGGGCATGGTGGCGCACACCTGTAATCCCAGCACTCGGGAGGCTGAGGCAGGAGGATCGGTGAGAGTTCCAGACCAGCCTGGGCTACAAAACTGAGCTCAAGGCCAGCCTGAACTGTACAGCGAGACCCTGTCTCAAAAAGACATAAATAAATAAATAAATAAATATAAATAAATAAAAAGAAAAGTTCTAGAACAGAAACTCTGCAGACAGGTTTTTTTTTGTTTTGTTTTGTTTTTTTGTTTTTTTGTTTTTTTGTTTTTTTGTTTTTTTGTTTTTTTTGAGTTTTTAAATAACCTTTATTTTTAAAAGTCAGTACATGTATTACAGGAAATTAAAACACAAGAAGCACAGAACGAAGTCATTCAGTCATAAACAGCATAGCTGGTTGTATTCTTCTAGGTCCCTGTGTCCATACAAGACATGACATTTTGTGTGACTGAATTTGTACAGTGTGTGTCATGCTTTTCCACATGTCATGAATATTCATTAACTTAAAGTCCCAAAGCTGTAAGAGTATTTTTGATAACCAAGAACACACTACACCAACTCAATCTCTGCAGACAGTTTAACTGTGTAGGATGAGCACAATGTAGGACATAGGAAAAAAAAATTAGACTAGAGCACAAATATTCCCTAAAACTTCTAATCTCCATTTTTAATGAGGTGAAATAGGAAAGCAATAACAAATATTGCTGTGTGTGTTATGCAGCCTATCATGTAATAGAATAAGTATAGCATGTGCATATAGTAAATTTAGTTTCCCTTGTAGACGACTCATTCATAGCAGATCCTGGACTTAAAGCCATCAATGCTTTCTGGGTATTATTATCTTATATTGATAGATCGCAGTAAATCTCTGATACATTGTTTGCAAAGGTGCCTGCCTTGACTTCTATCCCTGGAAGCACACAGCTCTGAGAATGGACTTGGCCACTCTGCTCCTTTGGAAAGAGCTGTTTCCCTCCCCTGGTTATGGGTCAACCCTGGCCATGCCTTGTTATAGAAGACAAAATGAAAGGTGATTCTGTGTGACTGGGAATCCTTGGCTCCCAGAAGCCTCAGCAGCTTCCCCTCCTGCCCTGTGGCTGCTCCAAGACTGCCATAAGCAGCAGCGCAGGCTGGCCTCCTTGGGACAGCACAGAGAAAACACACCTACTGTTAGAGCCCCCCCTCCCCCAGAGGCCGTAGGCTGGGCAGGTTCTGAGCTCACCTGAGGCCAGCGAGCGCCCCCAGGTCAGCCCACCAGCTAGCTCACAGCAGCCACATCCTAAGTCGCATCCTTGTGATAGTCCTGCCTAAGTGGCACCAAGCGGAGCCCAGCACAGAATTGTCATCCAATAAATTAGTTTTTTAGTCCCTAAATTTCAAGGCAGAAACCTGAAAATCCTTCCTATCTATTGAAGTCATAATTTGGTTCCAAAATCAGCAAAAAATATACCCCTTGCAAGAAAGAAACTGTTAAAGAAACTTTTTTATTTTTTCTTTCTTCTTCCTCACTTGTGTGTACAACATGTTATACTACCCCCCCCCCCCGCCACCAAAAAAAAAATGTCTAGAAGAGGCCCCCAGGTGTCAGGAGCCATCCTAGAAGAACGATGATGCTCTATGTTCAATAGGAGTTCCAGTTCCTTCCATTCTCTACCTGACCTGTGTTGTGAATTCATGAATACTGAGCCTTTCTACTCCCATCTGCCATGCCATAGGTCACAGCATAAACCTCCCGGGATTGGTGTTGGAGTCAAAGATGTGTCTCCATTCGAGCCGTAGCAGTCTGTAACGACTCCACCCCACAACCCATCCATGCAACCTTTTATGCGCCACACACAGGTGGTCTTTGGTGAACTGGCCAGAGACCCAATGCACACGTGGAGCATCAGTGGTGAGCTCAAACCGCTAACTTAGGAGCCCACTTAGCTACCCCTGTAATCACCTGATTTAGAAGTGGACTGAAGAAGGTGCACTCGCAAGACACCTTTATTCCTCTGCTCTGATTTCTGCCTTCAGTCTCTACTGCCCTGGTAGCACTGGGTTTAGCTTTCATAGCTTTTGAATCCACAGTCTAATTTTTTTAAAACTCCAGTCAATTCCAGCGTATTTATCTCTGAGCTAACTCAAGATGTCTCACCTCCTCTCAGCATAAGCCTTAGCCTGAATACCGAGCCTAGGTGCTCCAGGCTCTGCGTTAGGATTTCCTCCCAGCCTCCGCCCACTGCCTGCAGAGTTCGCCCTTCCTTAAGAGGATGCCTAGCAGCTTGTCTGGCCTCCACCTCCCAGTTGCCACAAGCAGTAGTCTGGATAACGCCAAATGTCCCCAGCAGGCAAAGTCACCTCCATGTAGGAGGGACTGTTTTGGATGGTGCACTCTTAATGGAGGTGAAGTCAACTGCAAAGGAGGAAACACAGGGCCAGGGACAAGAAGGGAACTGAAACATCTTAGATGGTCCCATAATGTGACTCTCCAAAGGGCCACAGTACAGAGTACGGTGTGTATCTGTGGCAAACACTTCATGGAGAAGGGAGAGGTGATTAAGAAAAGAAGTCAGAATGACTTCTTGGGAGAGCAGTAACAACAAATGTGGAAGAAGTATGTGAGACCGACAGTGGGATGTAAAGCCTTATGCATCCCTCTGCTGGTCAGGGGAAGAGCTGGATGGGCCCCTGTGCCTTGGCCTAGGTGGTACGCCATGCACCCAGGCTTCTCTATTTCTTTTACCATGGCAAGAGACAAAGGTGGAACTCAGTGAAATGGCAACTTGGGTGGGATTTCAGAGATTCCCACTCTGCACCTCGCTTTCATGTAGATAAAAGACACCCTCTAGCTGCCTGCAATGAACTGCACGCAACACCTCTCAGCTGGGGTTCCTCGGTGCCTGGGAACATCTGCTGGGAGGGATTCTGTGAGCCAGCTTCAGAGCAGCTGCCTAGGTCTCTCCCACACCACCCAGAAGCACACGTGGCCCCAGCCACCTCCAGTGTGAGCGCTTTCCGACCCTAGTCAGCCACTGCTCTGTGTGCACTCACACCCCAGGGAGCTCACGGCCAGCTCTGCAAAGAGCTCTAGAGCTCTCTGGTCTGCTAGCAGGATAAGGGATAGGCTCGGAGCACCACAGCTCATGGCTCAGCCAGCTGCCAGGCTTGCAGTGGGACGAGGTACTACCTCTCTTGCACACGGCTCACACAGGGGTCTTAGAGCTGCGCTGGCCTGCCTTATGGAGAACACCTCTCTCTTCTCTGACTTCGGTCCTTTCTGCTGCACTAAAACCCTTTGCTATGTGGACTGCAAGTGGAAAAGGTGATAGTTTGGCGCTTTTATTAAGCGCCATGGGGATGTGTCTAAACCATTGCTGCAGAACATTCCATCTTCAATTTGGGGAACCCTTAAAAAATTCTGAAGCTGCGGGACAACATTCATTATATACCCATTAATTCAAACCATTAGCTTATTGCAACAATGTGGCGAGAGAAGTATTTGGCTGAAAAGTTGGGGGATTATTACAGTTCTGAAAGCTGATTAGTGTTCCTGTTCTCGCATGCCACAGCCTTTAATGAGCACCTGTCAGAAGCACCAAGGACACTGCAGGCAACAAGAAAGGCAAGGTCTCTGCTCTCATAGAGAATAATATAGCGAGGAGCATAACCAATAAATAATTAATGCCAGATCGCAGTAAATGCTATGGAAACAGTAAGACAATGTAGCAGAGTTAAGTGTTGGGGTAGGCTTGCTGCCTTGGATTGAGGAATACAGAATGATTCTTCACAGGAGAAACACTGGAGCTGAAGTCAGAACAAAATAAGACCCATCTTTCCCTGTTCCCAGCAGTGGCAATTGAGCCTGCCTCTGCACAGTTATACTACCATCCCTCTTTTCTCAAAATATTTTAATTTTATTTTCATTTTGAGAAAAGTTCTCACAAACCCACTAAAACTGCAGAGGGCAAAATTTATCATTCTCTTGCTTCAGCCTCCCAGAAACAGGCTTGGGCCGCTACTCCCAGCTGACATGGTCTTCTGAAGGTCTTGGGAGGGAGATCAAATACAAAAGAACTGAACATATTAGGCCGCACTTGTTCTGGAGCGCATGCGTTGTGGTGCAGGGTGCAGGATGCATGTGCTGAGAAGATACAGACAGTAGGGTGAGTGAGGAGGCCATCTCCAAAGAGTCCTGGAATGACACGAAGCCAGAGGGTATTTCCAGCATAGCAGTTACCCTACCCACAAGAGGAACCAGGCTCACACATGTGTGTCCTCCTGCTGTCCAAACGTCCAAATGTGAATCTCAACATCAACATAGATATGCACTGAACATGCTACTGAACTTCTAGCAGCTTCCTATTGTAAGAGGAGGCATGGCGATATGTATCGGTGTTAAAAGCTCTTATTCTGAAAATACCAGAAACCACTGCCAGTGTGGCTGTCTGATTTCAGATGTAGTAGTACAGAACTGAGTTACTATTCTTTCTTCTATTTTGAGAAGCAAAATTTTGCAAAGAGAAAAATGTAGGCAGACTCCCTGGATACCTTCTTGAAAGGACCTAGTTCTGTTTACAATAGAAAATCCTAAGTGTACTTCATGAAATAAGTAGAGGAACTAGACATCACCCTCGAGCAAGTTTCTCTGCTGTTTTGGGTACAAAAATCCCTGCCGCTGAAGCTCAGTATCTGTTACCTCCAGAGAGTCTGTGTATTTACCTTTCAGATCATTCTAAGTAGAAAAAGAAATGCACCAAATCACCTTAGCGGGCATAGAGTTTTACTAATGGAACTTATAGGTACAATTATTCACAATGATCCAAATTGAAAGCCTAGTGTCATCACGGGCTGCTGCCAACGTCGCCACAGAGCTACTTTCACTATCAGGAGCTTATTTACCATAATTGACTTTCTCATTGTTTTTACCTTGTCTTTGACCCTGTACACCACACGGGATGCTGCTGAATTTAAAAGAGAAAGTGATTAATGTAACAAGTGTGCAGACAGTGACACTCGTACACCACTCTGGGGACACAGGGGAAGCTTCACACTCTGAAGCCTCTTCCTCTGCCTCTTTCTGCAGGCCCCTTAAGTAAGAGGTCACTTATTTTAAAACCAAATACACCTCTGTGTGACTCGAAACTTTCTTATGCCATGGTCAGGGAAAAAAATATTTACACCTAAAAATGCTGAACCATGAAACTCTCCCCACAGGAAAGGTTACTTGCATAAAAAATAGAAATTTGTGTCAACATGATTTCCATAATCGCTGCTTTCTCCTCCAAAAACAAACTTCTGCCTCAAGAGACAAACCGTGAGCCTTCCCTTCTGCTCCAGTTCCTCTAGGAGTCAAATCTCAAATCAAATGTGTCTAGGGTCCAATATAAAAATCTTTTCACCATGAGAAGAAAAATAACAGAGGAAATCAATTCTCAGAACTTAGATGATAGAACAAAGGCTTTATGAAATTAAAGAACAACAACAGTGGATTTGAAATTCACTCTGCATCGGATGTGCAGAATTAGAAATAGAATTACCCATCTCTAATTTCTTGGTAATCAGGAGTTAATGAATCCTATAATTCACTTTTGTTTTCAAAGCTCATTCATCACTCTCTCCCAGTTCCTGCCTGTTTTCTCTCCTCCCTGTTGTTTCACTGGCCTATGTGCATAGCTATTAGTTTAAGAGAAATGATGCTTTCTCTTGTTCATAATCAGTAAAGTAAGTCGAGGCACAGGAAATTAGTGGAAACTTCAGCTAACGTATCACTGAGGATAATAACAGGGAAACGCAGTAAGTGGCACATGGAGGAAAACAATACAGGAAAGAAGAGGAGAGAGAAAATACCATCAGCAGTACTTAGCTGGTTGGGCTAGTGTGAGTGCATTTCTGTCCTCGATGTGTCATTCAGATGCACTAAGATTACCCTGTTTCACTGGCCATTTGATGATATTACGTCCTCTCCCTTCATAAAGCGTTACAAATTTGAATCTCTCTTCATAGATATGCGGTAACCTTGGGATAAAGCTGGAAGTGCATTGGGTTTAATCCATGGCTCTGGACATGGTATCAAATGGTGTCAATCCAGTTTGAGATTCATAACATGAAATTATGAAACATTAAAGTGACTTAGGTGGACAGCTCCACACATAGCACAGCGAAAGTACTATAGCACTGCTTAAGAATAGCTCCAGCATAGCGACCATCTCTGTTTATTCTTTCTTTTATTCTCACAGAAACAAATATTTACAGGCACTAAAATTAGGCCAAATTTTGAGTCAGGTGTTAGACTTCCACATGACAATGTCTCTAACTATACAGAGCTCATGATCAAATAAGAATTTTGGTTTAAATTGAGAGGTGCTCCCAAGAGATCTTTATAATCTGTTAAGGTTTCTTTTTTTTTTTTTCCAATTTTTTTATTGTTTAAATTTAACAATGGTTATACTACATATTTTCATCATCAGATCAGTTTAGATTAAAACATATAGGTATATAAGATTGATCAAACAATTAGACATTAACCTTTCTAAATCCACATTACTTTTTTTTTTCTTTTCCCCCTTCTTTTCTTTGAAAGTTGCTATATTGCATATTGTCCTCACAATCATTCTGTAGAGTGCAGTGTGTGGGCATGACCCACCTCCCTATTGATGTTGCTTAGAAAAAAGAAAGAAAAAAAAAAGGAAA
>PVJA010023799.1:0-32585 GCA_004027025.1 Myocastor coypus | reverse complement strand
TGATACCTCTCTACTTGCCCCTTCTTTTCCAGGAACAAGATCATGAAAACTCGGGTCTGGTGAGTATGGGAAACTGTGTAATTTCTTGGCCCTGCACCTTTGAGATGCCCTCACCTCCATGCCCTCCGTGACCTCAGCCCCCTTGGCTAGGTCAGCTACCTCAGCAGTGGACTCTCTCTTTCCTCCCAGCCGCCGCCTCCACAGGGCCAACAGGGGCCTCCGCGCATGTTGCCGGCAGGCTGTGAAGTCTGATGCTTGCTACTGGGCTGTGCTGCTGCTTGTCTTCCTCAACACGCTGACCATTGCTTCGGAGCACCATGGGCAGCCTGTGTGGCTCACCCAAACTCAGGGTGAGGCCTCTACCCTCTCCCATAGACCCTATTCTTTCCATCCCAGGAGCTCAAAGTCAGCATCTCTAGGGAGCCTCAGACCCCAGACACTGCTCCCCACCACAATGGAGAAATATAGAAACTTCAGCCTGTCCCATGCTACGTTGTAGTTTGCACCTACATGGCATCAAGCCCTGTTCTTAGTGCTTCACTTACAAAAATTCAACCTCTCTTCACCACAACATTAAGTGAATTAAGTACTGGTCACCAAGAGAACAAAATGTTAAGCAACCAACCCCAGGACTCAGCTGCTGAGCAACCAAGCTAGAAAATAGAAACCAGGTAACCTGGCCCCAGAATCCAGACCCATAACTCCACACTGACTGGACAAGATAATCCTCAGTGCCTCAGTTTCCCCGTGCACAAAATGAACATGGTGATAGTATCCACACCCAGGGGTGATTGAGAGGATTAAAGAGTTACAATAGAAAGTGCTTAGAACTTTGTAAAGCCCACATAAAGCAAATTTTTACAAGATCCAACTATTGTTATTCCTCCTCAATTCTTTCCTAGTTCCAGGCTCCTCATAACCTTACCTACTCTGACCTACAAACTCACTGTGATCCCTAACCCCAACCTTGTACCCAGCCCAGATCTGACCTGACTGTCACCCTATAACCCAGCCAGCCCAATCACCCTGGCCCCTCTCCCCACAGAGTACGCCAACAAAGTGCTGCTCTGTCTCTTCACGGTAGAGATGCTCCTGAAGCTGTATGGTCTGGGGCCTTCTGTCTACGTCTCCTCCTTCTTCAACCGCTTTGACTGTTTTGTGGTCTGTGGGGGCATCCTGGAGACCACTTTGGTGGAGGTGGGCACCATGCAGCCCCTTGGCATCTCAGTGCTGAGGTGTGTCCGTCTTCTCAGGATCTTTAAGGTCACCAGGTGTGTATGGGGAAGAGACTGGAGCCCCGGACACAGCTCAAACAGCCCAGCCCCAGCCCCAGTGACAATTTCATCTGCATCACCATTCATTTAGCAAACATCTATTGAGCATGTACCACATGCTGAGCTCTCTCCTGGGCCCCAGGGAAACATCAGGAATCAAAGCAGGCCAAAAAGGCATACACCTCTAATCCCAGCACTCAGGAGGCTGAGGCAGGAAGATTGCAGTGGAGGGAGGAGAGAGAGACAGATACGGAGACAGAGACAGAGACAGACAGACAGACAAACAGACAGACAGGCAGGCAGGCAGATAGAGACAGAGACAGAGACAAAGATCTCCATCACTCATCAGCCACTAAGTGCCATCTTCTATGCTCAAACACACCCCAAACATTTCTCAGCCCTAACCAGCTACAACTTCACTCCCTGACCCAGCCCTAATCTCATTCCTAAAATTCACCTCTTCAAGCCCTTAATCACAACCTTCTCTCCAACCCCAGAATTTTTCTTTAATGTATTTGGTACAGGGTCTCACTATGCAGCTCTGACCAGCCTAGGATGATTTCAGCCTCGCCAGCTCTAGGATTACAGGCATGCATGACTATGTCAGCCCAGTCTTGGTGACTAGCTCAGCATGCCTAGGAATGGGGACAGCATGGCATGTGGTGCCAGGGATTGAACCCTTTCTCATCCAAGCAGGCATCTTAGTCCACTGAGCTATCTTGCCAGTTCCCCAGCCCCAGATCTTTACACTCTCATCCCCTGCATATCCCAGTTCCAACCAGAAACCCAATTTTAATAATTTTTTTGTATGTGTGGTACCAGGCATTAAACTTGGGACCTTGTACTTGCCAGGCAGGTGTTTATGCTACTGAGCTACCTCCCTGGCCTGGAAACCCAATTCTAGCTTTACCAACTCACATCTAAAACTCCATTTTAAACCAGGCATGGTGAAGCACCCCTGTAATCTCAGTACTAGGGAGTCTGAAGCAGAAGGATCACCACAAGTCTGAAACCAGCCTGGGCTACATAATGAGTTCAAGGCCAGCCTGGACTATATAGGAAGACCCTGTCTCAACAGAACAAAACATAAAAATCCTGTATCACAGCAGAGCATGGTTATACGTACCTGTAATCCCAACATTTGAGAAGCTGAGGCTGGAGGATCAAAAATTCAAGCCCAGGTTGGGGAGATAGCTCGGTGGTCTAAGCACCTGCCTGGCAAGTGCAAGGACCCAGGTTAGATCCCTGACATCACATGTTATGCATGCCATGCTAGCCACCAAAACCAGGCATGGTGGTGCATGCCTGTAATGCCAGCACTGGGGAGGCTGAGACAGGAGGATCACTACAAGTCTAAGCTTCATAGTGAGACCCTGTACAAAATAAATAAGTAAATTTTAAAAATTAAAAGAAAATTCAAACCCAGCCTGAATGATTTAGTGACCAATGAAAGTGATACTATCTCAAAAGATAAAGAACAAAAAGGGTTTAGATCTGTACAGCTCAGTGTAAAGGCTCTAGCTTCAGCCTCCAGTAGTTTCCATCCTAACTTCATCTCCACCGTGCCCCAGTGCCAGCCCAAACCCCAAACTCACCTGTCCCCTCCCATCTCATTCTCACCGCACTACAACTCCAAAATCACCTACAGCCTTCACATCAATCCTATTTTTAACCCACCCTGCCCTGGCAACCTGAAGCCCCTTCCTGGCCACTGAGTTCCCAGCACTGTGCAGTCAACCCTGCTCCTTCCATCTCTTCCACAGGCACTGGGCCTCTCTAAGCAACTTGGTGGCATCACTGCTCAATTCCATGAAATCCATTGCATCGTTGCTGCTGCTACTCTTCCTCTTTATCATAATCTTCTCACTGCTTGGCATGCAGCTGTTTGGGGGCAAATTCAACTTTGACCAGACCCACACCAAGCGAAGCACCTTTGACACCTTCCCCCAAGCCCTCCTTACTGTCTTCCAGGTAGGACTCAAAGACCTTGAAATAGGTGGACTGGGGAGACCCTAGTGTTAGAGGGGTTCCCATGAGCTTCACGGTGACCTCCTAATCCCAGATCCTGACGGGAGAGGACTGGAACGTGGTCATGTATGATGGTATCATGGCCTATGGTGGCCCCTTCTTCCCAGGGATGCTTGTGTGTGTCTATTTCATCATCCTCTTCATCTGTGGCAACTGTATCCTTGCAATTCGAGAGGATGGATGGTGGGGAGTAGGGTGGCCAGGGACCTGAACAGTCTGCGCGCAGGCTGCTTCTCCATCTTTGCAGCCTGAGCTTTCCCCAGACATCCTATTGAATGTGTTTCTTGCCATTGCTGTGGATAACCTGGCTAGCGGGGATGCAGGAACTGCCAAAGACAAAGGCAGGTGAGTTGTGGCTCAACCCCCAAAACAGTGCCTCCCTGACATTCCTGGTTGGAATTCCTGTACATATCCTATACAGCAGAGATGCCTTTAGTCACCCTGCTAATCCCCACCTTCAGATGCAAACTGTGGGACCTCATCATTCCACATGTGTTTGTTAAGCACTTGCTTTGTGCCAGATTCTGTTGTAAATGCCATAGAAACAGCAGAGATCAAGGGATAGAGTCCTTTATCTTTATGGAGCTGATGTTCTAGTTAGGGAAGACAAGCAAAATGCAAAGAAATTTAAATGTAACAAAATGCTTCCCTGGCAAGTGCAAGGGCCTGAGTTCAATCCCCGTTTCCATAAATAAATAAATAAATAAATAAATAAATAAATGTAATAAAATAAATATATGCTAATAAAAAGTGATAAATAATAAAGTGCCTGCTTAGGCAGACACAGGGACCAGGGTTCAATCCCCAGTATGCCATGCCGGCCCTGCCTCCTAGGGTGCACTAAGATGGTGATTGAGACTGAGCTTAATGGCATGCACCTATAATCCCAGCTCTTGGGAGGCTGAAAACAAGAGAGTCACTATGAATCTGATCTATGAAATGAGACCCTGTACACTCTGTACTAAAAGTACAGAAAAAGTGATAAAGAAAAAGAGCATCAAGGGGCTGGGGAGATAGCTCCAAGGCACAAGTGCCTGCCTGGCAAGTGCAAGGTCGTGAGTTTGAACCCTGTTCCTGCAAAAAACAAACAAACAAACAACAACAAATGAAAAAGAGCATCATAAAAAAGAGAAATGATTGTTATTTTGATTAGGAAGAATTTTATAAAGAGGGAGAATTTGAACAGAGTTCTAAATAAAGTAAGGGAGTGATCCATACATATATCTGGAGAACAGTGAGTACAAAGGTCCTGAGCCAGTAATATTATGACATTCAGAACAAAATACTGGAGGTGGAGCCATGGCTTGATAGTACAACACTTGATTACTGTGTACAAGGCCCTGGGTTTCTGCAAATAAATGAATACTCAAAAAACACCAGAGGCAGGAATGCAATTAGTAAGGAAAATGATAGGAGTTGAGGTCAGAGGGGTTAGGGCGAGAGTTCAGCTTTTGCTCTTGGTGACAGAGCACTGGGAGGGTTGTGCAGGGACTGGGTATGCCAGCCAGGCTCCCTCTGGCTGTCATGAGAATAGACCATGGGGGTGGGAGTCGAGAGAGGACAAAGGGAGGCCCTAGGGGACTCAAGCAAGGTCTGTTCTGAGTCCAGTGTGGCTCATACCTATCATCCCAGAACTCAGGAGGCTGAGACAGGAGGGTAGTGAGTTTGCTCACAGCCTGATTTACACAGCAACATGAGAAGGAAGGAAGAAGGAAAGGGGCGAGACAAAGAGGAAAAGCGGAAAGAGGGAAGCAGGATTGTGAGGACTGCTAGAACCTTTGCAGCCTTGCCATGGATAGCAATCAGCCACTCTTTCCTCATGCAGGGAGAAGGGCAATGAGGGAAATGCCCCGCAGGAGAATGGAGTGCTGGTGAGTTAGAAGTGTGAGTTATCTACACGTCATGGCTGCACTGGAACCCATCTGTGTGCATGGCTATCACCCTCCTCCCCTGCCTCTGTGCCCTCTCCCTGCCTTGTCCATTCCCTGAGTCTCCTCTGTCATCAGTGACTGCCCTCTTTCTGTCCCCAGGTGCCCAGCAGGGAGAATAAGGAAGAGGAGGGTGCAAAGAGCGAAGGAGCTGGCAAGTTGTTAGGGTCAGGTGGAGGATGAGGAGGGTACTTTGGGGACAGAACCCCGGCAGAAGGCTCCTGACTTCTGATGCCTTCCTTGCTGAGGAGCAGCCTCAAGGTTATCTTGTAAAGAAAGTGCTTGCTGTATGGCCAGCAGCATGTGGGACCACCGAGGTTAAAGAAACAGCAGATATTTTGTTTGATTAGAAAGCTTATCAGAGGGGCCCAGAGGGATGGCTCAGTGGTCTAAATCACCTGTTTGGGGAAGCTTGGGCGGCTTCAGGGACCGCGGTTCGATCCCCAGCACCACATGCTGCACCAGCCATGCCCTCAGGGCGGGCTGAGCCAGCCATAAAAATGAGTGAATAAACAAACAAAGGTTCTGAAACAAGAAAAATAAATAAATAAAAATTTAAAAAAAAAAGAAAGCTTATCAGAGCCGGGTGTGGTGGTGCACGCCCATAATCCTAGCACTTGGGAGGCTGAGGCAGTAGGATCAGTGTGAGTTCGAGACCAGCCTGAGCTACAAAAGTGAGCTCAAGTCCAGCCTGAACTGCATAGCAAGACCCTGTCTCAAAAAGACAAAGACAAAAAGAAAGAAAGAAAGAAAGACAGAAAGACAGACAGACAGACAGACAGACAGACAGAAAGAAAGAAAGAAAGAAAGAAAGAAAGCTTATCAGTCCTTCTCCACAGCCTGCCCTAACGGTGGGGTTGGTGCAGCATGTGGCGCCAGGGATTGAACTGCAGTCTGTGGTTGCCTAAGCTTGCCTAAGCAGGCTCTTTAGACCGCTGAGCTATCTCACCGGGCCCCTTTCTCCATATTATTAAATGGCATATACTAATAACATTCACCCAACACATATGCACCCAGCTGCTGCTGAGTCCCCACCACCATTCTAAGGTCTGGGCACAAAGCCGTGAACAACTCAAACCCAGAGCCCTTCCCTGAGGTGCTGACCTTCTGGGGGGGAACGACTGGTCA
Source organism: Myocastor coypus (assembly GCA_004027025.1). Lineage (NCBI taxonomy): Eukaryota > Metazoa > Chordata > Mammalia > Rodentia > Myocastoridae > Myocastor > Myocastor coypus. The sequence goes on along the minus strand of PVJA010023799.1, from coordinate 26,227 downwards.
TATCCCAAGAACTTTTCCTGGTGCCTTACATGCATTGCCTCAGTGAATTTTCCCTTTTTGCTCTTTCTCCGGTTGCAGAAATGGAGGAAGAGGAAGAGGAAGAAGAAGAGGATGAAGGGGGTGTGGGGCATACAGAACTTCTACAGGAAGTTGTACCCAAAGAGAAGGTGGTTCCCATCCCTGAGGGCAGTGCCTTCTTCTGCCTCAGCCAAACCAACCCGTGAGCACCAGGCTGGCCAGGAAGGGCAGGGGCAGAAGGAGGCCGGGAGCTGCCAAGCAGGGGCAGGGCAAGCTGTGTCCCTCAGGTCCTTCCTAGTGACCTGTGGTTCTGACTTCAGAACGCTGCCCTCTCCCAACCCCCCAGGCTGAGGAAGACCTGCCACACGCTCATCCACCACCATATCTTCACCAACCTCATCCTAGTGTTCATCATCCTCAGCAGTGTGTCACTGGCTGCTGAGGACCCCATCCGAGCCCACTCCTTCCGCAACCATGTGAGCCTAAGTCTGGGAGCTGGGGGTACTCCTGGGGTGTCCTGCTTGGCAAAAAACAGGTCCAAGGTAGAGACGGGATAAAGAGCCTTGATAGGGCTGAGAAAAAGGATCAGTAGCAACAGTGACACACACTTGGGGAGGTGCCAAGCAGGGATTAGCACATGACTTAGAGGGCAAGAAGGTTGTGCTCGGAGAGTGGGAAGGCCAGGGGCATCCATGTAGCTGGGTCGAGGGAGAGGAGCTCAGATTTGCACACCAGGGCTAAGGGTATTGTCTGTGGCACAATGTGTGCCTATGATGTGCAAGGCCCTGGGTCCCCTCTATAGCACAGAAAAGTAAATAAGTAGGGAGTGATGGTGCATGCCTATAATTCCAGCACTTGGAGGAATGTTGTGAGTTCAGAGCCACCTGGGCTACACAGTGAGTTTAAAGGCTGCCTGAACTACATAGTAAGGCCCTCTCTCAAAAAAGCTGGCACAATGGCACACTAATCCTCACACTCTGAGAGGCTGAGGAAGGAGGACAGCAAATTTGAGCCCAGCCTGACCAACTTAGCAAGATCTTATCTCAAAATTAAAAAAAGAAAAATATTAAAGATGGGGATGTGGGCTGGGGAGATAGCTCTGTGGCACAAATGCCTGCCTGGCATGTGCAAGGTCATGAGTTTGAAACCCTGTCCAACCAAAATAAATAAATAAATAAATAAATAAAATAAAGATGGGGATGCCAAGGGTGCAGCTCAGGGCCAAAGTCTTTTCGCACCCCCAGTGCCATGAACACACACACCCTAAATTTAAGTCCGAAGGGTGGGTTGTAACTCACTGATAGAGCACTTGCCTAGCATGCATGAGCCATCCACTTAGATACCCAGCACCATGAAAAAGGATCAAATTTGAACCCTAGTCTCTCTGATAACCAAACCTCTAGCTTGTATTGAACTCCCTCATGACAATGAGGGGAAGAGAGGGCAAAAGTTACACAGAGAAGTACTCACACACCTACAGTCCCTTTCATTCATGACTCAGTGGCTGATCCTCTTCCTCCCTCCTCCAGATTCTGGGGTACTTTGACTATGCCTTCACATCCATTTTCACTGTGGAGATTCTACTGAAGGTGACTAATGTGCTCCCAAACATACCCCCAGTGACCCCTCATACACTCCCCACGTGCTCCTACAGTCTGTCTCCCTGCTCCCTGCCCCTCCTCCTCCCCCAACTTTCCCCAGGTCTGAGGTCTAGCTCAATGTCCTCTGGTCCCCAGATGACAGTGTTTGGGGCCTTCCTGCACCGAGGCTCCTTCTGCCGTAGCTGGTTCAATCTATTGGATCTGCTGGTGGTCAGTGTGTCCCTCATCTCTTTTGGCATCCAGTAAGTGACCCCAAGCCCTGTCGACCCCATGACTCTGAGAGTCAGGGCCAGACTAAGGTCTGAGGACTGCCCCTTCCCCAGCTCTAGTGCCATCTCAGTGGTGAAGATCCTGCGAGTACTCCGAGTGCTTCGGCCCCTCCGAGCCATCAACAGAGCCAAGGGACTGAAGGTGAGCTGATCTCACTCAGACCCAGAGGGCCTTGCCCTACCCATGCCTGGGCCAGGATCACTGATCAAACTGACCATTTGCATCAGTGCATAACTATGAAGCCTGGACCTGACATACAGCCACAACCCCAACCACTCACCATGTAGCTGGGCCTATATTCTAGACAAATGACCAGACATTCCTTGTTGGTGGTCACATTTCTCTATTTTGGGTCCCTGACCCGTGGCTACATATCTTCCAAATGCTTATTCCTGGTTGGTGCATACACAGCCCAGCTCACATAACTGCCTTTTGGCCACATGTTCCTTACCACACATCCCCATTCCAAGTCCTTGAGCTGGATCTACCAGCAGAGTCCTCCTGGCCACTGTGGCCTGTGTTTTGCATCAACCATATGCATTGATGTGTGCAGCATGTGGTACAGTGTGTGTTTGTGGCCATCCGGACCATCGGGAACATCATGATCGTCACTACACTCCTGCAGTTCATGTTTGCCTGCATTGGCGTACAGCTCTTCAAGGTAGGAAAATACTGCAGGGAGGCCCAGCTTGAAGTCAAGATGACAGATTAAGTGCAAACCCACTTGACACATGTGCTTCCTACAGGGGAAATTCTACAGCTGTACTGATGAGGCCAAACACACACCTAAAGAATGCAAGTGAGTGTCTGAGGCCTTGCCCTCCATGGAACCCAGGACCCCTAGACCTCACCAATACCCCTCAGGCCCCTAGAGGAGCGGTTCTCAACCTGTGGGTCGCAACCCTGGTGGGGGTCAAATGACCAAAACACAGGGGTCATCTAAAGCCATTCCAAATCATAACTGTAGCAAAATTACAGTTTTGAAGTAGCCACCAAAATTATTTTTTGGTTTGGGGTCACCGCAACATGAGGAACTGTATTGCGGGGTCACGGCATTAGAAAGGTTGAGAACCACTGCCCTAGAGCTTCCACTCAAGAGGTGCAGAGGCCTCTAGATTTGCTCAAGAGGCCTATGAGCTCAAAATGCATCCTCCAGATCTTTCTCAAGAACTGCAGAGGCCCTCAAATGTCCCCGAGCCCTCAGACACCCCCGGTGACCACCACCAAGTCCCTTTCCACTTTCTCGGAGTTACGTACATTCCCCTGTGGACATGGCATTCTTGTCCCTGCTCCAAATGCCGAGCTTCCTCCTGCAGACGGTAGTGGTTACACCACGAGCTGTCAGGCCACAGGTTCCTGGAGCAAATCCACTTCATGACATTTGAGAATCTTTCTTAACTGTGGTGAGTCCCACTTAGGGCAGCTAAAAATGGGGGATCAAAAGAGCAGCTGTCTCCCAAATTCATTGGGAAGCATCACGAATGAGTGCAAGGTTTATGGATTGCACTGTAAAGTGACTACCTGAACACCTTGCTACACAGTGGGTGGCATATAGTTAATACCAACAAATGCTAGCTACCGCCAAGCATTGCTTCTCCATTATCACCAGTACCATCGCCAGTGTGATGATATGGCACCAACTGTGTGCCAGACATTAATCTCATTTCTCATTTTTTACTTAATTAACCTTTTTCACTAGCCAAGCAATGGATTCTGATATTTTGTGTATTTCCTACGTGGGGAAAATGGAAGCATAGAGAGGTTAAAGGCTTACAGTCACCCAGCCAGGATATAGAGGGGCAGGATTTGAATCCAGGTTGTCTAGCTCCACCACCAGGCCATGCTACCTCTATGTGAAAGATCCCAGAGCCTTTGCCACAGCTTCCCAACCCTTTCACCCACCTGGTCTGTCTGCAACTTCCACAGGGGCTCCTTCCTGGTCTATCCCGACGGAGATGTGTCACGCCCCCTGGTCCGGGAACGACTCTGGGTCAACAGTGATTTCAACTTTGACAATGTCCTTTCAGCCATGATGGCTCTGTTCACTGTTTCCACCTTTGAAGGCTGGCCTGCGTGAGGGGCAGGGCCCTAGGGCTGGCATGGGCCTGAGAATAGGCTCAGGGATTGGTGGGATCTCCTAGGAGAGGTGGGAATGTACCTTAGGGATGGAACATAGGTCTCTTAAGACTGCGTAGGATATTCTGGAAACTAATGGATGTAAGGACTGAGTAGGTGGTTCTCAGAGCTGGAGACTTGGATAAGAGAGCTCCAGGGAATAGGTAAAAGTCCCTGAGGACAAGGATTCATTTGGTTTAGGGAGACTGAGTAAAGGTCTGAGGGGACTGAAAGAGAGGGGTCACTGAAAAGATAAAATGATTTCCAAAGAGTTTTTAGAGAGCTGTACATGACTTTGAGGTACAAGTTATAGATTTCTAGGGAAAATTAAGCAGGGGATTGAAGATGATGGGCCAGGGGCTACAGAGGTCTTTATGGGGTTGTAAGGAGAGTTCCAGAAAGCTGCATGGATAAAGGGATTTGGAGGTTTGTGGAAAGTTGAGGGTTTATGGGAACTTAAAGGGCTTTGGAGGTGGTGGTGATTCTTTGGAGGGATGCATGAGGTCTCTGGACTCTAAGGATCTGGGACAAGGAATTTGTTGCCTTTTCAGGGGAGGATAATAAAGGTCCCAAGGACCAAAGTTCGGGACTTAGAGGTTCATGGGGTACCATACCGAAAATTCTCTGTGATAAGTGGTCTGGAAGAAGGTCACCTAGGCGGGGAATTCCCTCCATTTCTCCCCCACCTTCACTAACTCCCACAGGCTGCTGTATAAGGCCATCGATGCACATGCTGAAGATGAAGGCCCCATCTATAATTACCATGTGGAGATCTCCGTGTTCTTTATCGTCTATATCATCATCATTGCATTCTTCATGATGAACATCTTCGTGGGCTTTGTCATCATAACCTTCCGTGCCCAGGGTGAACAGGAGTACCAAAACTGTGAACTGGATAAAAACCAGGTGACCTCTAAGCCCTAACCTCCTACCAATAGCCACCAATCTCCCTACCCCACTTTGGGATCCCCTACTCACTCATGTCCTGCACCGGTATGCAGCGCCAGTGTGTGGAATATGCCCTCAAGGCCCAGCCACTACGACGTTACATCCCGAAGAACCCACATCAGTATCGCGTGTGGGCCACCGTGAACTCTGCTGCCTTCGAGTACCTCATGTTCCTGCTCATCCTGCTCAACACGGTTGCCCTAGCCATGCAGGTCTCAGCTCTCCATCGTGATCCCTGCCAGAAGTCTGCCCTGGTCTCTCCCCCACAATCCCTTGGGAACCATTATAAATTCCTTACCTGAAAGTAACAAAATCTCTTGGCAGACTTAAGCTATAGAGACACTTGCCAAATTTCTTCAAGCCTAAATCAAGAATTGTAAATTATATTCTGATTTCATAGATGTAAGAAGAGAAAGCAGTGATCTATGGCCATTGTAAATTGTCATCAATTATAGAATGCACCCCAATTTCAGAAATTCTAAAATGTAAAAAGATATATACCTTAGAGTTAATGAAATATGGTAATTACCTCACACAATGAGAAGCATAAGCCAGGCATATAACTCAGTGGCACAGCACCTGCCTGAAAAGCACAAGGTCTTGAGTTCCATTCTGAGTACCAAAACAAAAGAAAAAGGAAAGATAGCCAGGCTCTGTCTTCTCTGTCTTTTCTTTCTGTTTCAGTATTCTTGGCAGGTTGACTTTCATCCTCATGGTTGTTCCTTCCTGGTCACAAGACAGTTCCTATAGCTCTAGTTATCAAAACCACATTAAATGAAGGAAAAAAGAGTTGCGCCAATGGGCTTTCTTCCTTTGAGCATTTTAATGGAAAGGAAAATACTTTTCGCAAATGGTTTCAACCAGCAACAGACTCACATTTATGTCTCATCAAGAGAATTGGCTTTGCTTGTCTGCAAGACAGCTAGGAACCAAGAACTGGACTTTCCAGTATCCATAATGGAGGACAACAATGAAAGGGTTTTGGCCAACCCATAGTGCTCCATGTACCCAGACTCACCTCACTCAGGCCAAGGAGTATTTGGTTGGGGTGGGAATTCTCTGCTTCAAGCTCTGTCCAACTATGATTTCTTCCCCCAGCACTATGAGCAAACTGCTCCCTTCAACTATGCCATGGACATCCTCAATATGGTCTTCACTGGCCTCTTCACTATTGAGATGGTGCTCAAAATCATCGCCTTCAAACCCAAGGTACCTGAACTCCCCAACTCTGAAGCTACCCCAGAGAGCACAGATTCCTTGGGAGGGAGCCCAGTTCAGAGCTCTGGAAAAGGGTGGCAACCAGGAAATCGTGACCCAGGGAAGTGAAAAGGAGCCAGGCTCAGGTCTTCTGGTGGTCTGGCCCAGCCCTGCCCCTCTGATGCCTCCTCCCACTACTGTCCCCTGTGTTGCCCTGCTAGCTCAGAGGAGACAGCACACTGTTTTCTTCCTGCCCACAGCATTACTTTGCCGATGCCTGGAACACGTTTGATGCTCTAATTGTGGTGGGCAGCATAGTGGACATTGCCGTCACTGAAGTCAATGTGAGGCCCAGCCCCCCACTAAACCACTCCCCCCACAAACCTTCCCCCATCCCAGGGGACCTTTCACATGTGGGACAGGTGCTCTCTCTCACAATGTTTCTACTCTTGGAGTCATAGTGCTCCTCTTTGTAGCTCTCTCTTTTCTATGTCCCTGTTGGGCTCAGCCAAAATTCCCTCTACCAGCTCCCTGTTCATGGTGTGCTGGCATCACAGTCTCCCTAAATGCCTCTCTTGTTCTGTCTGCTGTTGCTTTCATTGCCTGTTCCTGACTGGCCACACCACCTCTACCAACTGCTGCCCTGGCTTCATCATCTCTTCTTCCTGCTCCATTGGTTTCATCTCCACCACTAACTCCATCATCTCTGCTTTACATGGCTGTCGTCACCATTGACCACATCCTTGGTACCATCATCACCTCCACTGGGTACTACGTGGCCCTGTCACCTGACTGTCATGCTGCTGGCTCGGATCTCCACCCGCGGCTTCCTCATTGGGCCACCTTCATCTGTGGTTCTCATCTCCACAAAACACTGGCCCCACCACTTTTGCCACGGGTGCCCATCTCTGGTGCCCATCTCTCTCCTCCATCATCTCCTTTACCCTCTCCTCTCCCTCACCCTTACTACCAACTTTTTCCACAACCATCTCAATCCACTACCACATACCTTTCCCCCTCACCTCCTATATCCACTCCATGATTCTGGCCCTTGTTCATCTATGATAACCTCTCCCTCTGTTGCCTCTGTTTTGGCTGTATCTCCCCCAGAATGGTGGCCACCTGGGCGAGGTAGCTTCCAAGGGGCATTCTCTTTTCCCTCCTTCCCTCTGTCCCTCCCTAAAGATTCTTAGCAATGCTCTCTGAGCCAGTGTAGTGGCACAGACCTATAGTTCCAGCACTCTGGGAGGCTGAGGCAGGAGGATTGAAAGCTTGAGCCTGGCCTAGGCAACTCAACAATTGAGTGAGACCCTGTCTCAAAATTAAAAAGAAAATATGGGACCAATGTGATAGCCCAGGGTTCTACAGCACCTGCTTAGGCAAGTGTACAGGGACTGGGCTTCAGTCCTCTGGACATGCTGCACCAGCCCTGCCCCAAGGTGGGCTGAGCTGACCACAAAAAAATAAAATAAAACTCTAAGAAAAAGAAAGAAAGAAAGAAAGAAAGAAAGAAAGAAAGAAAGAAAGAAAGAAAACAGAAGGGCTAGGGTGTAGCCCAGTTCTTAGGCCCTGGGTTTAATCCCCCACACTGGACCAAAAAAAAAAAAAAAAAAAAAAAAGTAAAGAAATGTTCCTTGACCACTCTGAGGGAAGCTGGGAGGATCAAAGTGTGAGACAGAGAGGTGGCTACCATATGTGAACTGAGCTGTCCCCACTGCCTCCCTAACCGCAGACCTCAGAAGACAGCTCCCGCATATCTATCACTTTCTTCCGCCTCTTTCGAGTCATGCGGCTGGTGAAACTTCTCAGTAAAGGTGAAGGGATCCGCACATTGCTCTGGACATTCATCAAATCCTTTCAGGTAATCCCCCACTCCATCCCTTCATCCATACCTCAACCTCCACCTCACACCTCTCAGCCTGCCCTGTTCCCAGGGGCAAGCCATGCCCATTTCCAGCTTCCTGGCTTTTCCCGGGTTCTAAGTTCCTAACATGTCTCTGACCTCACTGAACATATCCTACTGTGTTCACATTAAAGGAGACATTTGTGGTCCTGGGCACTCTGAGGAAAGACTGTGTCTCCCAGAAGGCCCAAGCCAGAGAGAACAGTACATTCTTGGTTACAGCTAGTTCTCTGCCTGGGCCTGAGAGTCTATCTCCCTCATTCCTGCAGGCCTTGCCCTATGTCGCTCTTCTCATAGCAATGATTTTCTTCATCTATGCAGTCATTGGCATGCAGGTCAGTGGGGACAGTCCCTTGGGTGCCCCTTTCTCTGGAAAGGAGAGTGGTCACTGGCTAAGAACAACTCTTACTTGGGAGTGATAGGTAGACAGACCAGCTGGTTGACCCTGGGTCAAGCTAGACACCTGTGAAGTGAAATCAGCAGTGTCTGCTTCTCAAGGTTGTGAGATTTGCCAGATCTTAGGAGACAAGAAGTGAGTTGGAAAGTGTCGGGGAACATGTCAACACATTTGCCCCCTGCATGCCCACAGATGTTTGGGAAGGTGGCTCTTCAGGATGGTACACAGATCAACCGAAACAACAACTTCCAGACCTTTCCACAGGCTGTGCTGCTTCTTTTCAGGTGACATCTTCCCACGCCCCACCATCTCAGAGCCTAACATGCCCACACAACCTCTCCAGACCCCAGACTTTGTAGGCTATGGAGACAGCAAGGCACCATATAACTGAGACCTTCTCTGGCTATGATCTAAGTGGTGTTTTCTGGCTGTAAGATTCACCCCTTGTTAGTCTGTAGTGCCCTCACCTGTAAGATACAGGCATGCCTGTCATGCACATGGCCACACTAGCTATTAAAATTCTGAAATGCTATTTGTATCAAGTGCAGCCCTGATGAGAAGCAGGATATCTCCTCAATTACCCACACCACTTGCCATGACTTCATAGTATTTCCTCCAGGATGTCACCCCTGTGTGATCCCCCCACCAGGTGTGCCACTGGTGAGGCATGGCAGGAAATAATGCTTGCCAGCCTTCCTGGAAATCGGTGTGACCCAGAGTCTGACTTCGGCCCTGGAGAGGAGTTCACCTGCGGGAGTAATTTTGCTATTGCCTATTTTATCAGCTTCTTCATGCTCTGTGCCTTCCTGGTGAGAACCGTTTCTTCACAACTGTCACCACTGCCATGGCACTGGCCATGAGTGGCTTAGGGGTATCCAAATGAAGCAGGCTGCCCAGCTCTTGAAAAACTGGCCTGCTGAGCCAGCCAAATAGCTCAGTGAATTACAGCACCTGAAAGCAGGTGCAAGGGCCCAGGGTTTGATCCCCAGACCTGCCAGCACTGGCCCTGCCCTCAGGGCATGCTGAAATGGCAATTGAGACTGGGCGTGGCGGCACGTGTCTGTAATCCCAGCTCTTGGGAGACTGTAAACAGGCAGATCACTATGAATCTGATCTAATAATGAGACCCTGAACACCCTGTAGATTAAAAAAAAATTGGCCTATTTACAAGGTCACCCCTGGTGCGTGTGAGCCAGTGACCACAGAAGATCACTGCAGGGCCAGGGAAATAGCTCAACGACATAGCCTCCTGCCTGGAAAGCACAAGGAGTGCATGTCTATAATCACAGCACTGGAGGGTCTGAGACGGGAGCACCACTATGAGTCTAAACTATGTAGTGAGACCCTATATCAAAAAAAAATCACTGCAGCCTCCCACAAACATCTATGGGCTTACTATCTTACCTACCCCACCCTTGTTCACTGACCCATAGATCATAAATCTCTTTGTGGCTGTGATCATGGACAATTTTGATTATCTAACCAGAGATTGGTCCATCCTGGGCCCACATCACCTTGATGAATTCAAGAGGATCTGGTCTGAATATGACCCTGGAGCCAAGTATGACTTCTAAACCCTTATCTAGAAGCCTAGCAGACAGTACACTGCCCTCCACAGGCCCCTAGCCCCAGAACCTCTTACTTGTGCATCCCATTACCCAGGCAATAGGTACCCAAAGTTTTCCACTGCCCCATCCTCTACCCTTTCCCACTGTCTTTCAGTTCTTCACAGGAAGGCCTTGGGGTGTGGGTGAGAGGAGGCAGTGATGAGCCTCCTCCTGGTGGGCCCTTAATAAACAGGTAGCATGGTATTGCCAATCTATTGGTATCTCCCCAACTCCCTCAGGGGCCGTATCAAGCACCTGGATGTAGTTGCCCTGCTGAGACGCATCCAGCCCCCACTAGGCTTTGGGAAGCTATGCCCACACCGAGTGGCCTGCAAGGTCTGGTGCACCTCTCTACTCCCCTATCCCCTGGGAGACTGTCCACAACATGGGGTGGCCATACTCAAGGCCTGGAATGGGTGGGGATGAGAGGTCACATCCTCCAGTGTTTCTCTCCTGGCCCCTCATGCCCACAGACCTGGCACTTTCCCAGAGTGGGTTTATATGTTGGGTATTTGCAGAGACTTGTAGCAATGAACGTACCCCTCAACTCAGATGGAACAGTGACATTCAATGCTACACTCTTTGCCCTGGTTCGGACATCTTTGAAGATCAAAACAGAAGGTATAGAGGGGATGACTAGAAATGGGAGAGTCTCTGGGGCAGTGCAGGAAGCAAACTCAAGTGACAGGCCCATTTCTGGGGGACTGGTTGCTCTAGGCATGTCCCCTCCTCCCCTCCAATGGGGCAATGTACAGTTATGGTAGAAACCTCTGTGAAGGGTCTTCCTGCTTCCTCTGCCCACACTCATCAATGTAGGAAACCTGGAGCAAGCCAACCAGGAGCTTCGGATGGTCATCAAAAAGATCTGGAAGCGGATAAAGCAGAAGCTATTGGATGAGGTCATCCCTCCTCCTGATGGTGAGCTGCCCTTAGCCCAGTTCCTTGAGTCTAGATGATTACTTGAGTGTCAGATGATTGTTTTCTACCCCAAAACTAGCACTGACCTGAGGCAGGAAAACTCCTTGTTCATTGACAAGAGTTAGGGATGTAGTAGGGGGGCTGCAAATATTTTCTCTTTATGAAGTGTCTGCCCTTTATCCCTTGTCCCCAGTGGAGGAGGTCACCGTGGGCAAATTCTATGCCACATTCTTGATACAAGATTACTTCCGCAAATTCCGGAGGAGAAAAGAAAAGGGGCTCCTGGGAGCTGAGGCTCCTTCAAGCACATCTTCTGTCCTTCAGGTCTTTGGGGTGGCACTTGGTATGGTTGAGGATGACCTTCCTCTTGAGCTCATGAAAGCCCTGTTACAGATTAGGAAATGATGGTCCCAGCCCACATACGCTCTCTGCTGCCTGGGAAGCATGCCCATGGAAGGGAAGTTCAGAACCTGTGCAATCCATTTCCTAGCTTTTCCACTCCCACAGGCTGGACTGAGGAGCCTACAGGACTTGGGTCCTGAGATCCGGCAGGCCCTCATCTGTGACTCGGAGGAAGAAGAGGAGGAAGAGGAAGAGAGGCAAGAGGGAGTGGAGGAAGAAGCTGAAAAAGATCCAGAAACATACAAAGTGAGCACAACAGCTTTTCACTCTCCCAGAAACTCTTGATTGTAAAGCATACCCTCAAGCCTGAGTGACTTTGATATTATCTCTGAGAAGCTGCCAAGATGGGTCCCCACCACAATGGGAAAATAGTTGTTCCAAACCTACCTTTGGTTGTTGTGGGTCAAAACCCAAGATTCAGCCTCTAAGGAGCTCATGCATCACTGGAAGAACAAGTGACTTAGCTGTAACATTAATGAACTCTCAGGCCTGTGACTCTCCACAGGCCCCAGTGGGTTCCCAGCCCTCATCTCGCCGAAGCTCCAGGATTTCTGTGTCTCTGCCTCTTGGGAACAGAGTACCAGATTCACCCTCCCCTTGGCCCAGTGATGAAGATAGGGTGGGCCCCAACTCCAGACAGCCCACTGTTCCCCAGCCTGAAGCCCATAGCTACAGGTATGGCTAAACATCTGGGGAAAGGTTGTAAGGGGAGGCAGGAATGAGACATTATATCCGGGTACATGGAAAGAGCACCTAGGAGTCTTCAAGTTGAAATCTGGGAAAGATGGAGATGTTTTAAAGATTCATGTGGGAACAGAAGGTAACTGCAGTGTCTTATAAGAAAGGCAATACGTAGGTTTGACACAAAAACCACATACTGGTTGTGGTGGTTCACACGTATAATCCTACAACTCTAGGAGGCCTAGGTAGGAGGATGGCAAGTTCAAGCCCAGTTTGAATATTTTAACACCTTAATAAGACTCTAACTCCAAATAACAAGTGACAAAGGCTGAGGATGTAACTCAGTGCAAAAGCTCTGGGTTCAACACCCAATACGAGAAGAAAAAAATCATAAAGCCAAGCTGGGCGTGGTGGCTCACGCCTGTAATCCCAGCACTCGGGAGGCTGAGGCAGGAGGATTGGTGTGAGTTCGAGACCAGCCTGGGCTACAAAAGTGAGCTCAGGACCAGCCTCAACTGCATAGCGAGACCCTGTCTCAAAAAGACAAAAAAAAAAAAAAATCATAAAGCCCAAGCATTACATAGAAGATGGGGCCTGAAATGACAAGAACAGGGGCCCAATACCATATATTGGAGGAGGTCTGCCTCAAATGCCTCACTTTCCCTAGGGGAAGTTCAGGAGTTTTCATGTTCACCATCCCAGAAGAAGGAAGTCCCCAGCTCAAGGGAACAAAAGGTCGTGACCGACAGCATGAGGAAGAGGAAATCCCTGACTGGTACACTAGCCATGCCACATAGGATAAGCCCATGAGCTGTGGGGCAGAGGGCAAGGCTATGAGTCAACCCCAGCTTGGGGTCCAGACCCGGGTTCACTCTCAACCCTCCTGCACAGGCCCTACTACCTGGATGAGCAAGCAGGGACTCCCCCACACTCAGTACTTTTGCCACCCCACCGACCTCAGAGATATGTCAATGGGCGCCATGCACCACGGCGACGCCTACTGCCTCCTACACCTACAGGTATGGATGGCCCCTGCCTCTGCCAAGGGCCAGCTGGACAGAAAGCCAGGGGACACTGCCAGTATTCTTTGCTCCCAGGTCAGAAGCCCTCCTTCACTATCCAGTGTCTGCAGCGCCAGGGCAGTTGTGAAGATTTACCTATCCCAGGCACCTATCATCGTGGACAAAACTCAGGGCCCAGCAGGGCTCAGGTGAACCAGGGGAGGGCTGTTGGGACCTTCAGGGGTATGGGAAGCCCAGGCAGAAATACTCATCAGGCATTTCTGAAGGATGAGACAGACATGCAAAGTACACATAATCTCCCCTTATGAGATAGGATCCTCTCCTCCCAGTTTACAGATGAGAAAACCTATGCCCAGAGAAGTTTATTCACCCAAGATCACATAGCCAGTAAACAGGAGAGCTAATACTGAAGCCATTTTTTTACTCTAATATAAACTCAAGTCTCCAGCTAAGAATGTAGCCCAATGGTATGGCACTTGTCTAGCAGGTATAAAGCCCTCAGTTCCATCCCCAGCATCAAAATACATAAGTATAAACAAACTCCAGTCCAATATACAGCCACTGAGTTTGTCTTCAGCTCTGAATTGGGGTAGAGGGTCAGCATGTACAGGAGTGAGTCCTAGACCCTCATACCCACCTCTCAATCTCATCCCTTGATATTTATTCTTGCCCCAGGGTTCCTGGGCAACCCCTCCTCAGAGAGGTCGGCTCCTCTATGCACCATTGCTGTTGGTGGAAGAGGGTGCAGCAGGAGAGGGATACCTGGGCAAATCTAGCAGTGCACTGCGCACTTTCACCTGTCTGCATGTGCCTGGAACCCGCTCAGACCCCAACTACAGCAAGAGGGGCAGTGCTGACAGCTTGGTGGAGGCTGTGAGTCTAGCAGGGGTGTGGGCAAGAAGGCTGGTGGAGAAGAGGAAAAGGCGGGGGCTGGAGGAGGATGGGGAGAGGGTCTCCAGGCTTTGTGCTGCACAAGTAGACATCCCTCTGTTGGGCAGCTCTTGACTGCCACTCCTGCACTTCCCTGAACAACCTCTTGGGTGCATCATTTATCCATACTGACCCCTTTACATAAACAATGTCTTTGGCCACCACTGATCCTACCTGTGCTCCTAGGTGCTCATCTCTGAGGGTCTAGGCCTCTTTGCCCGAGACCCTTGCTTTGTGGCCCTGGCCAAGCAGGAGATTGCAGATGCATGTCGTCTGACACTGGATGAAATGGACAGTGCTGCCAATGACCTTCTGGCACAGAAGAACAGCTCACTCTACAGTGATGAGGAGTCCATCCTCTCCCGCTTCGATGATGAAGATCTGGGAGATGAGATGTCCTGTGTCCATGCTCTCTGAATTTCCACCCCTTCCTACTGCTCAATAAATCTCCTGCCTTCCCCTTCCAAAGGAAGACAGGCATGGACCACACAGCGCTGCATGTTGGTGTCTTTCTACCAAGGGCCTGAGGCTACACAGCAGTCCCCAGCCATCCATCCTCCAATCCATCCCCAGCTCCAGCCCTGAACCACTGCCCACACACTGGTATTTCCAGAAACCAGGACAGCTAGGCCTGATTATTCAGCGTCAGGGAAGGAGGGAGGAGGAGGAGGAAGAGACAGCAGCCAAAAAAAGCTGGAGACAGAGTGGAGGTGGTGGGGGAGGAGGAGAGCGCTGGGCAGAGAGGAGGGAGAGAGAGGAAGTCTGGGTTCTTTAATGGGGGTGTGAAGCAAAAATTCCACAGGGAGATGAGGAAGATAGATGGGCGGGAGCAGATAAGGATCCCCATAGGGCAATCTTGGCAGTGGAGAGGCCTGGATGTTGGATTTGGCCTCATACAGGATGTGTTGTGGGTCAAGGGGATCTTATCATGTCATTAGGAATTTCAGGAAAGCTAAATTAGAATCACTGTCTCCCTCCTCTCACCTTTTGCCCAGAAAGGAAAAAAAAACTAAGTTTATTTTGTTGGAAAAAAAAAAGTTTATTTTATTGGTAGAAGATGTTGACGACAATAAAACTCTCACCCTTGAGGAACCCACCCAGACCTCCCCCTCACCTTCCTATAGCCATCTAAGAGTCACACTCTCCTCCCACACAGATCCCTCTCGAGCCCCTTCTCCTGTTTCTTGATCCACCTTTGCTCATTGTCCCCACTTGGGATCTCATTCCATTATAAACTCAAGGAACATTAATAACCATCCACCGTGTGCCCCGCCACCATGCTGCATTTCCCTCTGTGCAAAAACGAGTGGGGTTAGCCATGTGACAGTGTTTACCCATGCTGGGAGTCAGTTCCACTTTGAATGAAACGGAGGCTGCACAATGATCCAGGATGGGATGCCACCAGGGTGTGTCTTGACTTAGGGTCTTCTCCTCAATGTCTGCAGGATTTTCCCATTTCTGTCATTTGTAACATTCAAGGAGTAAGATTTGGAAGAAGCCAAAATTGGAGGCCAGAACTCACAACAAAGGCTCGAAGTGGTTGGGTTAGTATCAAGTGGGTTAGCAAAGGAGAGATAAGGCATAGAGTGAAAGGAACAGATGAGGGATGAGTTCAGAGAGGCCACGTGAGAGCAGCTCTTTTGGAACCTTGAATCCCAGGACCCTGGATGTTGCATTTTGGCCTAAGAGAATGGGAAATCACAGAAGGAACTTGAGTAGGGTAGTGATATGGTTAACTTTACATTTTAAATAGATGCTCTGATGCCTGTGCTGAAAACAGAAGGGAGGAGGAAGAAACTGGTGATGCTAAAATTGGCAGAAATGATGGTTGTCTTACCCATGGGAGGTGAAGATGAGATGGTGAGAACTGAGTGGATTGCAGTGAAGTGAAGGAGACAAAATGAACTATTTTGGAGACCCTGTGTTAGATGTATTACAGTGATTATCTTGTTTAATCAGTACCACAACCCTATATACGCCATTTTAAATCATCTTACAAGTCTATGGTCAAACCAGCATAAATATTAGAGCTGGGATTCAGATTCAAACAACTGAATACCAAAAGCCATCCTCTTAACCCCTCCTGTATACTGCTACTCTTCATAAGGAAACAAATGGAAAATATCTATGAAATATTTCTGTGGTTTGTGTCTTTTTTTTTTTTTTTTTTGGTCTTTTTGAGGCAAAGTTTCACCATACAGTGCAGTTCAGGCTGGTGTTGAGCTCACTTTATAGCCCAGGATGGTCTTGAACTCACAACAATCCTCCTGCCTCAGCCTCCTGAGTGTTGAGATTACAAGTGTGCACTACCATGCTCAATGCTTTTTTTTTTTTTTTTTTTTTTGGTATTAGAAATTGAACTCAGAACTTTCTGCTTACCAGGCAGGTGCTGTGCCACTGAGTTCAATCATTGGCCCTGTGTTTCAAAATAGATGTAACCGGCTGGCAACATAGCTCAGTGGTCTAAACCACCTGCTTAGGCAAGCTTAGGCAACAGCAGGGACTGGGCTTTGATCCCTGGCACCACATGCTGTGCCAGCCCGGCCCCCAGGGGAGGCTGAGCTGGCTATAATATAAATAAATAAAGTTCAAAATAGATGTACAACCAGGTATTTCAAAATTAAGAAGACATAAAGGAGTATAAACTGAAAAGCTCCCTTTTCCTCTGGAGACAGCCAGTGTTACCAAGTTTGTTTCATAGATGTGTAAGATTACTGATAGATTACCACAATTTTAGTAACTTTTATATACATTTCTGTTTGTGTGAGATTGCATACCTAAGGCCCAACTGCATTTTATCCATTGGATTATGCAACATGGCAATCATCATTGACCTTAGTAGGCCCAATATACTGGTGGGTCCAACTAAGAGAGGGCTGAGGAGTATCCAGGATGTGTAGAGCAAGGAAGTGACCAAGAATTTGCCTAAGAAAAATAAAGGAGATAACTGGAAGATTGTTTGGATGCACTTAAAACGCAGATTTTCAAAAAGGAACTCTCGAGACCTTGAACTATGTTTAAGCTGCAGAGAAGCTGAGTGAGCACTGCCAATTACCACGACCTTGTGCAAGGCACTTAACCTCTGGGGGACCCATTTTCCTCTGTGAAAAGAGTTCTAGTAGTCCTTAATATAGAGAGAGTAAATGAAACGCATTTAGTAAGCGCAAAAAAAACTTCGGTAAAATGTCATGCTGTGTGACTGAGCAGACTTTCTCTGCCCTAGAGCTCTGTATTTTCAGACAACAACGTTCTCAGAACCTGCCCTTTCCTCAAAGGTCTATGCTGGAATGGCGACGGGCTACAGTGGTACGCGCACGCGCGCAGCGTGCAAGGCGTCGGGGGGAGGGGTCGGCGAGGGGCGGGGCTGCCGCCGCCTGGGCTGTTCCAATGAACGCGCACCGCCCCCGCCGCGCCCCGCGCCCGCCCTTGCTAGCAGGCACCTTCCGCCCCCTGCATTGCTGATGCTGCTGCTGCTGGCAGACATGGACGTGGTGAATCAGGTATGCGCTCCAGCACCGCGGACAGAGCCTGCTGTTTCGGACCCCCAGACTCAGGGGTGGTGCCTAGGGTCCTTAACAGTAGAGACTTCGTCCCCGGGGCTGGGGCTGGGGGTCTGCGGCAGGCAAGGGGAGGATGGGAGAGCTGGTGAAAAGAAGCAGCGCGCTCTTTGCCGCAGCGACAGCTGTCCTCACTGCCGCAGCGGGGGTTGCCAGAAGCCCTGATCATTAACTGGCAACCTCGAAGGGAACAGAAGGGTCTCAGGACTAAGAGGAAGGCAAGGGGCAAGAAAGAGGAGGGTGGAAGGAAAACTGGGGGGCTGCAAGATGAGCTAGGAAATAGAGCGACAGAAGGTGTGGGGGTGGGGTGAGGAAAGCTGGCACCCGCCCTTCCCAAAAACTGCACCCCAGTAGATGACCAGCCCTTCTCCCAGAGGGGACCTACCTAGGGAGACCCTCAGATATTGCCCCTCCAAAATCACCAGGCTCCTCTTCCTCAACTCATCCAGTGAAGCCATGTCCCAGCCCTCCCCACCTTAGTCCAGACCCTCTCCGCCATCTCAGTTTTGCCACCTCGAAACCTTGCCCCCTCCCTAACGAGTACCAACTCGTCCCCATTCCCATCCCCCAGATCCCCTCCACTATCCGACTCACCTTTCCCGCTGCAGCCCCCTCACCCATCCTAGCCACCCTGCATACTTCCTTGTTATGACTCACCTTCACAACTTGAGACCCTTCCCCCACCTCAGTGAACCCCAATTCCTTCGTCACCTTCCCCACACAATCTGCTTCCCTCTCTGGTTCACCTTTAAGGCTTTTAGACTTTCCTACTCTTAACTCATGCAGAACCCAACCTCACCTTCCTCACCCCTCACCTGCTCGATTGATGTCTGACTCACATTGCCCCACCTCTCTATCATTCCTGAACCCAGGGGTCTTCTCACAAAGACCCTGGTGCTCACATCTTCCCCAAGCTGTCACTTTTCCCTCACTCCCTCTCTAAATGTCACTCCTTTCCAGAGGTCACATGCCCCATCCCCAGGGGTCACCACCTGGCAGTCTTGACCCTCACCTCCCTCTTGATATCCCACAACCCCACCCCCTCCCCACTGTTTCTCTCCTCAGCTGGTGGCTGGGGGTCAGTTCCGGGTGGTCAAGGAGCCCCTTGGCTTCGTGAAGGTGCTGCAGTGGGTGAGTGTGGTCTGGGTCAACGGGGCAATGCAGGGAGAGAGGGAAGGAGTGGATCCTGAAGAGCAGAAATAGGGGAGTGGGGGGGGGGAGAGGATGACGGAACTGGGTTCTGGGGAGAGGTCCCAGGGGGTCCGAGGCCTGAGAGTGATGGGCTGTTGTGAAGTGACAGAATGTGACATTCTACCTCCTCTCTTAAAGTGATGGAAGGCGGGGGGAGTGGAGTTTGAAGCCGATTACTGGGGAAAAGATGGAAAGGCAGAGACCCAGAGACAGGAAGGGAAACAGAATGAGAGATGGGACCTACTGGAGACAAAGTTGGAAATCATGAGGGGGAAAAAAGATGAGAGAAGAAACAGCAAGGACAGAGAGAAAGATCTAAAGAGAAACAGACACAGACAGAAAAGCAGAAAGTGGGGTGGGCAGAGAGAAAAGGAAAAACCAACATGCAAGGAAAGAGAGGCACAAAGGAGACAGCAAGAACCATACAGAGAATGCATGAGAGACAGCAGAGACTTAGAGAAACAGTCCATGCACAGAAAGAAACCAACATCTAGAGAGACAGAGAAGAAAGTGAAACCCAGAGATGTGAGGACAGAGGCAGAAAGAGCATTAGGGACAGAGACATCCAGGAAAGACAAAGACACAGAAAGAGATACTGAGAGAACTAGAGACAGAGACAGAGAAAACAGCAGATGAGTGAGAGAGATAAGGGAAGGAGGCCAGAGCATTCAGAGGTAGGGAGCACATGGAGAGGGAAGGGGAGAGTCATCCACACCCCTATAATCAGCTTGTGCTTGGACCCCATGAGCCCTGATTAGGGGGTGGGGGTGGGGACTTCTCCATCTGCTGCTGCCTGTGCTGGACTCCATCTGTCCAGAGGAGGGCACCACCCTCACACATGCACACAGCCTTTCTATGACCATCCCCATCCTTGCTACCCAAGGTCTTTGCCATCTTCGCCTTTGCCACATGCGGCAGCTACGACGGGGAACTCCGGCTGAGCGTGGAGTGTGCCAACAAGACTGAGAGTGACCTCAGCATTGAGGTCGAATTTGAGTACCCCTTCAGGTGTGGCCCTCCCTTGGATGCCCACAGACGGGGGGTGGGGGGGACTTGCCAGTGTATCTCCTTCCCAGTGGCCCTCGCCCAGCCCCCACCCCAAGAGGCCACAACCACTGGGATCACAGCCCATGCACTGAGCACCTGCTATGTACATGGCACTGCTCTGGATATCTCCGACCATGTGGTGAGCAAGACAGACACAGGCTGTTGCCTTCTGGCTCTGTTCTAGTGAAAGGAAAGGGTAGGAAACAGGCAATAAACAGGATTCAGAGGTAGATTGACATGGTGGCACATTACAGGAATCCCAGCACTTGGGAGGTTGAGACAGGAAGATCACTGTGCGTTTGAGGCCAGCCGGGGCTACATAGTGAGTTCAAGGCCAGCCTGCACTACAAGAATTTGTCTTAAAAAAATGTAGGATGGTGTCATGAGTGGGAAAAAAGTAAAAGACGGCGCTACGGATGTAGCTCCATGATAGAGCATTGAATATATATATATATATATATATATATATATATATATATATATATGACATAAGACATTCAAATTTTTTTTTTTGTGGGACCAGGGTTCGAACTCACAACCTTGCACTTGCCCAGCAGGCACTTGTGCCTCAGAGCTATCTCCCCAGCCCCGACATAAGACATTCAAATTTAGTCAGTATTATTTATTAATCTTCATACATTCACTCACTCCATGCCCACTTTTTGAAAACCTATCATTTGCCAGATACTATTCATAGGAGTACATAACAGTGACTAAAACAGAATAAGCTCCCTACCCCTGTGGAGCCTTTATGATAGCAAACAAATTAATAAAGAAAATAACTGTAGGGGCTGAGGAGATAGCTCAGTGGCACAAGTGCCTGCCTGGCAAGTGCAGGGTCGTGAGTTCGAACTCTGGTCCTGCCAAAAAAAAAAAAAAAGAACTGTAGATGGAGACACTCATGCAGGGTTTTGTGATAAAGATGACAGGGTACCACTCATACATTGAGGATGATGCAACCCAGCTCACCAGTTCTGACACTTAACAAGTGGCGTGTTCAGGGCAGTGTCCTAGATGCTAGCTGTGTGACTATGAGTGCAAGCTCCTGTAGCGTGGGGGTGTAGACCCCCAGACACGCTTTCACTTGAGGCTTTTCCACTACTCAGCCAAGTCACCTATCCACTATGAGTCTTCATCTATAAAAGGGGTAATTATAATGCCCACCACACAGGATTGTGGTGAGTCTTAAATGAATTCATACTTCTAAAGTGCTTAATGCAGCATCTAGTACAGAAAACTTCCATAAGTGTTGGTTAAATAAGTACAAAAGCATCAGTTTTAGGGCTGGGCATGGTAGCACATATCTACAACCCCAGAAACTCAGGAGGCTCAGGCTAGAGAGTTGTAAATTCAAGCCCAGCCTGGGAAACTTAAGCAAGACCCTGTCTTAAAATAAAACAATAAAAGTGATGGGGATGTGGCTAAGTGGCAGAGCACTTGCCTAGCATATGCCAGACTCGGAGTCAATCCCTAGTACTATCCAATTAATCAATCAATAAACAGAACTCAGTCTTAGGAACTCCAGAATGACATTCTTTCCCCTGGAGGCAGCCTCAAGTGTGGGTCTGTAATGCCAGGTGAAGCTGGGGATCGAACCATGGTCCCCTGTGTCTGATTGGGTTTACCCAAGCAGGCGATTAAACAACTGACCTACCCTGCAAGGCCCCCCTTAGAAAATCCAGAATGAGGTCAAGCGTTGAATTGGAAACTAGGGGCTTTCGAATGGGAAGGGTAAATGTAGGCCCAAGAGATCACTCAGTAGGGAGGTAAAAATGAAAGTGGAAGACAGCCCACCTCAGGTCCTAAGCAACAATAGAAAGTAGAGAGGGCTCCAGGAATGGCTTGTGAGAGGTAGAGCAGCAACCAGGAATCCACTGGCCCCCAGAAGCCAGGGAGAAAAGTTAGGGAACGAGGGGTAGTTGGCAGCATGGGATACTGCCAACCCTTTGGGAACTCCACAAGGTCACAGAGGAACCCACAACATCCCCTATCCTCTCCTCCATGCCTCCCACACGTGCAATCTGGGGTCCAAGGACCTATCTTAACCCATAAGTCTCCCACAAAACAGACTTTGTGCTGTCTTGCTGAACAGCCCTCCCACACTGCCTTCATACCACCTAAGGACCCCTCTTTCCTCATTTAGATACCCTCTCTAAAGTCAGCCCACCAGATATACAGAAACTCAAATTCAAATTAAACTCCTTGTGCAGCCTTGAACAAGTAGCTTAATTTTGCTAAGTCTCTACTTGTTCATCCATAAAATGGGTATAGGAATGCTCACTTTAAGAGAGGGGTATCATTAAATGAGGTGATTATGTGAACTGCTTAGTAGGAGGCAAATAAATGTAAGCCCATTCCATTAGGACCTCTTTGACACAAAGCCACCATCAATGTTCACTTAGTGTCCAAATCCTGCCCCCAAGTCTGAGGCCAGAGCTCTGGGCCCTCCTTCCAGTTCTTTTCCTCACACACATTTCTCCCCACAACCCTTCCCTTTATCACACCACAGGAAAGACCTTAGTTCCAGTATACTACTGGCTGCACCTTTCCTCACATGCACACATCCTGTTTCAAGATCCCTTCTGTCCTCATTTCTGTCAGTCCATTTTCCTGTTTTGTAGCCCCTGAGTCTCCCTCTGCTCTGCGTATGCTTTTTTTTTCTTCTCTCAGGGACTAGAAGTGGAATGGGGAGAAGAATCAGCATGATATAGGGGGAAAAAAGGATGCAGACCCCAACTTTGTCATTGCCTTGCCAAGTGTGTGACTTTAGGCAAGTTAATTAATGCACATCTCCTAAATCTCATTCAGTAAACACTGCTTGCAGTGGAGCACAGTTGCTGGCCCTGGGGACACAGCAGTGAACAAAACAGTGGGAAAAGCCCTGCCCTCTTGTGGTTACAGCAAAGATCAAGATTATAAAACCTGGAATGTCAGCTGGAGATCTTTGCTGGAGAAAACATGGAACACAGAAGGGGACTAAGGAGCACAGTAAATACTGAGGTCCAGGAAGGCCTCACTGAGACAGTGACACTAGTAGTCCCAGCACACTACCGGTATAACTTCAAGGAGATGGGGGAGGAAGACATGCAAATATCAAAGGGAACAGCAAGGGGTACTGAGAGTAAAAAGATCCTGGGATAGGATGCCTGGCATCCGCTAGGAATAATTAAAAGGCAAGATATATCTGGGTGTTAGTTGGGTGTGGTGGCATATGCCTAGAATCCTAGCACTTGGGAGGCTGAAGCAGGAGAATCACAAATTTGAAGCTAACCTGGGCTACATAAGTCAAAGCACAGCCTTAAAAAGACATAAAGTGCCTGGATTGGAGTAGAGGTTGACTAACACTTATCACACCAGGATGCTTTGAACAAACAATGCAATGTGACTGGGTATATCACAGGTGCTCTGTGAATGGGTGCTCCCCCCCACCCCTTCCTGGGATCCTGTCAGAGTCTGGGGGACAGACCTATGTCAGAGCACAGGAAATAGGGGTGTTCTTACAGCTCCACCTGCCATCCTCTCTCTCCCTCCCTCCCTCTCTCCCTCTCTCCCTCTCTCCCTCTCTCCCTCCTGTGCTTGTGCTCTCTCTCTCTCTCTCTCTCTCTCTCTCTCTGTCTCTCTCTCTCTCTCTCTCTGCAGGCTGCACCAAGTGTACTTTGATGCACCCAACTGCAAAGGGCGCACAACTAAGGTCTTTCTAGTGGGGGACTACTCCTCATCGGCTGAATTCTTTGTCACCGTGGCTGTGTTTGCCTTCCTCTATTCCATGGGGGCTCTGGCCACCTACATCTTCCTGCAAAACAAGTACCGAGAAAACAACAAAGGGCCCATGCTGGTGAGTCCCCACAGCCAACTGCATGCAAGGACTGGGAGACATGAGGGCCAGGCACAGCTCATCTGGCTCACAGGCCACACTAACTCACAGACAAGCCCACAGCCAAGCAGTTCTTGTAAAAGCCACACATGCTGGTACTGCTGCTGTCTCTGTGAGTCTGCACCACACATCAGGCACAGAGTCATAGAGTATCTGGGACATGCAGCCTCCACAGAATCCCAGACAAACACATACCTGTGAACTCACCAACTCTTACAACCACACAGTCTAGATCAAAGGAAAGAGCACAAAGAAGTTCACTGTAACAGTCGTGCATGTCATCCTGCTACACGGACACTGATTTGTACATTGCTGTACTCATACACCCTCCTCCCAGGCATAAAGCGACACAAATTCCCACATGCAGACAAAAGCAGAAAGATACACCACTTGCCACAGATTTGGAAGCAACCCACAGTTCCTCCTCCACCACCCACACCCATACATCACAATCACACTCCCACATCCTCTGTGTCATGTATGCCCACAAGTTCAAGCTGGGAGAGCCACCTTCAGGTGAAAATGCTGTATGCTACAAAGCCAAAGAGGTAGGGGACAGACACAGGCCTTTTCTGGGGGTTCTCTCTCCCAAGAAGCCTGTGACCTGAGGAGGCCCCAGGGCCAACCATGAAGCAGCTAATTCACAGTGCCACCTTCCTCACCCCTGCCACTCCAGGACTTTTTGGCCACCGCAGTGTTTGCCTTCATGTGGCTAGTTAGCTCCTCCGCCTGGGCCAAGGGTCTGTCCGATGTGAAGATGGCCACAGATCCAGAAAACATTATCAAGGAGATGGGTGTCTGCCACCAGACTGGAAACACATGCAAGGAGCTGAGGGACCCTGTGACCTCAGGGCTCAACACCTCTGTGGTAAGCTCTGGGAAGCTGGCAGGGCTGGCTGGAAGAGAGAGGGTGGAAAACTTAAAGTCAGGAATGGTGGACAGATTGGGAGAGAGCCAGGGAAGATCCCAGGGGACTCCGGGGAGGAAGCACGCAAACAGCAGTACATTGAAAGGTGAGTTGCCATTGTAACCACCATGATAGCACATACTGGCCCAAAGAGGGGAATGGGAGACCTTCTGTCTAGATTAAATTTGGAAGACCTACATCCTGGACCCCGCCTCAACCAGCAGAATGTCCCACAACTCAATATGTTTTTTATTTATTTATTTTTTCTTGTTTCAGAACCTTTGTTTGTTTATTCACTCATTTTTGTGGCTGGGTCAGCCCGCCCCGAGGGCAGGGCTGGCGCAGCATGTGGTGCCGGGGATCGAACCGCGGTCCCTGAAGCCGCCCAAGCTTTCCCAAGCTGGCGCTTTAGACCACTGAGCCATCCCGTCAGGCCCGCACAACTCAACATGTTAGGACCTCAGAATTTATTTTTTTTTTACCTGTTTAATACTGTTTATTTTTTATTTTTTATTGTTTAAATTTAACAATGGTTATATTACATATTTTCATCATCAGATCAGTTTAGATTAATACATATAGGTATATAAGATTGATCAAACAATTAAACATTTGCCCTTCTAAATCAACATTACTTTTTTTCCCTTTTTCTTTTACCCTTTCTTTTCTTTGAAAGTTGACATATTGCCCTCAGAATTTAAAAAGTGAAATGGGGCCAGGGAGATGACCCAGTAGAATAAGCACTTGCCTGGCAAGTGCAAGGTCCTGAGTTCAATCCCCCATACTACAAAAAAAAAAAAAAAAGTGAAGCGTTTCCCTACTTGTACACCTCTGCTTCTTGGAAGCTCTGTGACTTGAAGCTAGAAACTATCTCAGTTCAATCTGAGCTCATAAACTTAAGACTTGTAAAATATCCTTCTCTGAAGCAGAATGTTTAATGAACATAACATACAAAAAGGCCCTGGCACAGGTAAATCTTATTTGTTGTTGTTGTTGTTTATTTTTTTGACAAGACCAGGGTTCAAACTCACAACCTTACACTTGCTAGGCAGGCACGTGTGGCACGGAGCTATCTCCCTGGCCCTGGCACAGGTAAATCTTATACAGGTGGTGCTACAGATGCTAAGATTACAGCTTTTTTCCTTTTACTTGCTGGCTGTGGGACTTTGAAAAACTTAATGTGTCTTAGCCTCACTTTCCTCAGCTTTCTTTTTTTTGTTTGTTTGTTTGAGACAGAATCTTACTATGTAGTCCAGGCTGACATTGAATTCATGTAGCCCTGGAAAGCCTCAAATTTGTGGTGATCCCCCTACCTCAACCTCTTGAGCGCTAGGAGTACAGGAATGCCCCACCATGCATGGCCTTCCTCAACTTTATAATGTAGATACCAATTAAATACCACAGAATATGCTTATAATTCCAGCTACTTGGGAGGCCAAGGCAAGAAGATCATAAATTTTGAGGCCAGCCTGTGAAACTTAGTGAGACCCTATCTCTAAGTTAAAAACAAAAATGTACTAAGAATGTAGCTCAATAAGCCGGGCGTGGTGGTGCACGCCTGTAATCCCAGTACTCGGGAGGCTGAGGCAGGAGGATTGGTGCGAGTTCGAGACCAGCCTGGGCTACAAAAGTGAGCTCAGGA
>PVJA010023798.1:0-32590 GCA_004027025.1 Myocastor coypus | reverse complement strand
CTCTGATGTCCTTTATATGTTTCTCCAGCCGTTTTTCAACTTCATGTATTTCTTTTTTTACTTCAGATGTTATCTCTGATCTCAGTTGCTCTATAAGTTTCTGCACTTGTGTGTCTTCCTCAGATGCAACCAGTTCAGAGGTTTCATCTGTATAATTCTCATTTTCTTCCATGATAGTGTCTTCTGTATTTGGTTTGGGTGGGCACGGGTCCTGAGATTGCCTCCTACTCCTTGTTGTTATCATGTTGTATGGAAGCGACCTCTGCACTTTGGGGGTGTTATGCTGTGTCTATGGGCGTTTGGTCTGGAGACTCCAAGGTGGTTCTTCTACGGAGGTTCCTGACTCTTGTGTTGGGGCTATGGTTGCTAGCTTTTGTGAATCCTGGTGGATGTGGTCTGTAGGTGGAGGTGGACCTTTGGGATTGAGTAGTCCTGATACGCTGGTGGACCAGATTGGTTGCCAAATGGGCTATTTGATGTGTTCGGTGCTGGAGCTTGGGCTGGAGGGGTTCAAAAAAAAAAAAAAAAAAGGGCGGGGGCGGGGAAAGGGAAGGCAGGCCAAGGATCCTGACCAAGCTGGCGCGCTGGCTCAGCTCCCAGCGGTGCAATTTGGGTCTGAGCTGGAACAGGAAGTTAGTCGCGGGAACGCAGAGGCGGGGCAGAGGGGTGCCCATTACATTATTTTAGATGTTATATTTTTCTGCTGGATGTTTATGTTCAAGTGAGACCAGTATTAAACTTTGTTCTTCAGCATCAGTAGATTTCCTTTGGGTCATGTATAGAGCTTTTTAGTGCCATTGACAATGTCACTGGTCTGAATCAGTCATACCCAGTGCTTGGCCAGAATTAGTAGATCTCTAGTGATTCTCTTTAGGCACGCTATATGCCATAATACCTTTTCTCTCTGTGGCCCTGTAACCGCTTTGAAGAGAAGATCACAGACTCAACTAGGTTACAGGATGTCATGTCAAAGAGTCTTAGAGTCCTCTTTGGCCTCAGAGGGCAAGGGCCAAAATATTGGTAACTCTCCTAGATTATGTCTCTATTTGTTGGTTTCTAAACTTTAGTTTTTGAACATCCAAAAGAGATCAATTGCATCATATTGTAGTAGAATAGCAAACTTAATTTTGTTTGAGTGTTGGGCACCTTGAAACATAAAGTATATCCTTAGCACTGACAAAGGACACATTAATATACAATTCTCAGCATAACATTAATAATAGTTATATATTTTTATTGAGAAATTTAGAAACAAAAACTCGACATAGCACTGCAGTGTAACAGTTATCATGGCATTTGTGACATACTTAAATTTCTATGGTAATATATCATAACCCTTTTTTACCAGTCACCTTTATAAAAAAAAAAAAAAAAAGCTTTTACCTAATTGGCTTGTCCTTCTGTAGGAAGAAATTTGTCACAGGACGGCTTTTTATCTCTTAAAACAGCAGTCTTTTTAGCATAAAACTAAGTAAGAGTCATGGCACCAAGGCACAGAGGCTCTCAGGAGCTACCTGGAAGATCTGGTCTAGTTGGGGTTATTGGGCGCTGGCAAGACGGTTTCTTTAGAGTCTTTTAATAGTTGCCTGGCATATGCTTCTCTCACTTATACCAGGATGAGCTTGGAGCACAAGGGTGTTACATCTGGAAACTCTTCTCAAAATGTAGCATCACTGTTGCTCAGGTGAGCTTGGCTGTTGTACAGCTGTTATAGTTCTTGGAAGAACTGCCTGGTGTCAAAGACTTGGACCACCTCATTGTGCTGCAGCTTGTGGGATCTGTCCTTGTACACCATGTAGTTGCCGCTGTAGAACACATGGCCCTGGTACAGACATTTAGAGAACATTCTAAGTTGGCTGCGATGTAGGAGCATCTCTCACCCTCTGAGTTGTCAAAGCTGTGGTTATAAGAAAACCTGGAGGAGTCCAAATCATTTGACACTTTGTTCCCCCATCAGGACGCTCCTATTCAAGAGAGAATAGGCTTTGTGATGCAATAAACAGCTCTATAAGTAGTGGCATATCCATAGCATATGCATTGCATAAATTGTTGAAAACATCACTTGTCTGATGATCTCAGGTTGGCTTGACTTGAGCCTCTCATTACAAATATCTAGGGCACAAGAGAAGGCAGATGGCTGTCACTACAGCTAATGTAACTTTTGCATTTCAGAGGACTATACATTTTGAAGTCATGGATACATTGACGTACCACAAGATATGAATCTTGTGAATTGTGATTATCTGTCTTGTCCTTTAGTTCTATGCAAAGAAGTTCTACTAATCAGAAAACCTTATATTTTGAAAGTGGATCAATCACTAGCACATTCTGAACAATATTTTGTGGGGTACCTCCCATAAGACTATGGAGATCATTGAGTTCTTATCAACGAACAAAACCTGGTCACAGTTATTTTAGGCCATTGACCTTAAAAAAAATCAATCTATTGAACCTTTTAAAAATAGCATATCAGACTAGTGAGATAGCTCAGTGGACTAAGTGCCTGCTTTGGTAAGCACAGTGACCAGGATCCGAACCTCTGTCCCAGTCCCAAATGATGATCCAAATGCACTGCCTGGTACACTGAGCCACAGACTGAGTCCTGAAGTGATCATTTGTGCCCATAATCTCAGCACTGTTGAGGCTGAAAGCAGGACCATCCCAATAACTCCAGGCCACATAGTGGGATCCTGTACCAAATACATAAATGAAAAAAAAGAAGTAAAAGAACCTTTAAAAAATATAAAAACATGTTATCATAAACAAAGAGACCATCTTAAGCCATAATATATGAACAACGATGTGAATAACATTTAGGAAATCAATTTTAACATTATTTTGACCACCTGACAACTTTGGTGGAAGTATACCTTCAATTTAGATAATATTTATCACTAAGACAAATTAACTCACACACAAATCCTTTAAAAATGTAAAAACATGGGCTAGGAAGATAGCTCAGTGGTCTGAGCACCTGTCTGGTAAGTTCAATACCTGGTGTTACATGCCATGCTGGCCCCCAAACTGGGCATGGTAGCACATGCCTGTACCGCAAGGTTGGGGAGACTGAGACAGGAGGATCACTATGAGTCTGCACTGTGCAGTGAGACCCTATGTCCAATAAATAAATAAATAAATAAATAAATAAATAAATAAACAAATAAATATTTTTCAGCTCAAACTAGTTCTTTTTAAATCAGGTGGAGAGATAACAATACACACTGATGACTCTATCTAGGTAAAGAGGAATTGAAGATCCTCCTTAGGCTAAGTGTTTTGGTTCTGTAAATGTGGTTCTCTTGGACATAGCTCCTTTTGGTGTCACTCAGAAGTCAATTCTTTACACAGTGTCTCAGGTTTAACCTCCCGAGGGAAACCTGTGCAGAACAGTAAGCCAGGGAATGTCTCTTATGGATGGGCAAAACTTGACGGTCTCATCTGACCTAGAGGTGGGACATGTGTCCCTCCTGTAATACAACTTTCCTGTTTTTGGTGTTAGAAAATGCTCACTTAATTTGTACTTAAACTTAGTTACGGAATAGGAGGAAGATGCTGGTACAGTCCAGAACTACTTGTAAGTGGAAACTGCTTCATACATGATAAGAGTGCTCCTATGATTTGGGAAACAAGACTGAGTTCATTGGAAGTTTCAGTGAGTTCTAAGATGTAATGAAGTCTCTTTGTCACTATGTTGGCATTAAAAACAAAAGAAAATGTTTCTGATAATCCAGGTGTAAACCAATGTTTCTATCAGGGTCTGTGGTTTTGCTTCTTTTAACATTTTGAACTCTTATTTTTGTGAAATGTTTATCAGGCTGGGCTCAGTAGCCATGTGGAGAGTAATTGTAGGGGCAGAAGCTTAATAGATGGCAGGGCTCCAACCATAGGACCTTGAAACCTTGGGACTGCACGAGGTCCATTCCTTCAAGTACAGGATTTGCAGGCTGGCTCTGAACCATGTGAGTGGTACCGGGCAGTCCAGGTTTCTTGCCCCAGAACAGTGCCCTCAGTGGAGGTTTTGCTGCTATAAGAATTTGTGAGAGCCTTGAAAGTTCATTACATGGAACCTGGTGTTAAGAAGGATAACTTTCCTTATTTGCAGCAACGAAGCATTATTCTACCTGGTAATTTGGGCAGGAAATTAATTTTACCTACAACCTACAGCCTCTATATACTTATCATTCATACCAATATAAAATTTACTGGCAGCTCTAATTGAAATATTTTATACTAAAACATGGAATGAATAGATGAACAAAATGATATTACTCTTAATCTATTGTACTATCAAAGATTAAAAGCACTGCTAGTATCTATAGTTGGATTTTTATTTTGTACTGGGAATTGAGCCCAGGGCCTTTGCACTGGCTCAATTAAAAAATTATTTTTAAAATGATATCCCACAAAGTTGCTCAGTTTCCAGGGTTCGAATTTGCAATCCTTCTGCCTTAGACTACCAGGGTGCTGGAATTACATACACGCAACACCATGCCTAGCTTGATTTGGGTGTTTTCTGCACTCCTGTGCCCTCTCCTGGAAAAAGAAATCCGTAAAACACCAATAAGTTTCCTCTGAAAATTTTAGTCTAAAAAATAATAGTCTATTTTGACATTGCTTCTGATAATTTAAATATAATTAGGTAAAAGTAAAATACTGATAGTAATTTGCTAAACAAAGTATAATTGCTCATTC
The DNA here is from genome assembly GCA_004027025.1 of Myocastor coypus. Lineage (NCBI taxonomy): Eukaryota > Metazoa > Chordata > Mammalia > Rodentia > Myocastoridae > Myocastor > Myocastor coypus. The sequence goes on along the minus strand of PVJA010023798.1, from coordinate 27,898 downwards.
TACTTTATTATGAACTTGTTAAAAATGACGAGGTGGTGTACCACTGAGGTGAAGTATTTGCAACCCACATGCAGCAGCAGTGACTCACACTTGTAGCCCTGGCTACTCAGGAGACCAAAGTAGGCAGGTCACAGGATGGAGTCCTGCCTGTGCAGCTTATGGAGACCTTGTTTAGAAATGAAGTTTTAAAAATGGACTCAGTGGCAGCCAGTGCTATCTATACTCAATCCTCAGCACACACACAAACAAGAGAAATGATTACATTTATTTCTCCTTTATAATTATAAAATAATACATGTTTGTTATAAAAGTTAGAAGAAGGTAACATGGGAAATGAAAAAATAAGAATAAACAATATACTGCTTTTTTTCACTTAGAAATATCCATTTTTTTTTCTAGCTTTAAAGGAGAAAATGATGGACTTCTTTTTTCATGAGAATCTTTTTCATCATTTAAAAAATTAGATTATAAAACCAAAGTATGGGTCCTTTTTTTTTTTTTTAATCTTTCTCTGCTTCTTACATCTCAAACTATAGCCTATGAGCTGAAATACCAAATGCCTGGGGCTGTCAAGCCGGTGAACAGGTAAGCCTGGCTCTTCTTTTTTGTAGAGTGCTACTGGGTAACATTCCTATTGGACTAAACAGCTATTAAATCTTCAAGTTTTCCATAAAGACAATCTTTCCAAAGCAAACCTGGGTGGACCTTTAAAGAATTTAGTATTATATTTCCTGTGTTAGATTCAATTCATTCATTCATTCTTTCTTTCTTTTTTTTTTTTTTTTTTTTTTTTTTTTTTTTTTTTTTTTTTTTTTTTTGGCAGTACCAGAGAATAAACTTAGGACCTTTGACTTGCCAGGCAAGTGCTTATTCTACTGAGCTATCTCCCTGGCCCCCAATCCCCTTTCTAAAGCTTACATTATATATATATATATATATATATATATATATATATATATATATATATATATTATGTAAATTCTGCCCTACACTGACTACACTGAAGGCCTATATTGGGAATAAAAGAAAGGGACAGGCACAATATATTTTTGAGGGAGGACCTAAGGGGACAGGATGACTAGAACAGGACCAAACATTAGGGACAAGGAAAGAGTACATGCTCATTAGTTCCATATCACTGATGGGGTCCTCAAAGAGCTAGACATGCGTTCTGCCAGATGGCCAGGACGCTGACTGCAGTGTCCCTCTTCTGGGTGACATAAGCTCTGCAGCTGGACGGTAGGTATAATAAAGCTCCTAAACATGTTGCTGGGCAGTGCTCCTGGACAACTGCTCAGTCACATGTAGTAATATGCATGCTAAAAGAGCAGCAGCTGGCCTTAACAATTGATTTTCACTCTTTGTTTCTCCTTTTTTTTTTTTTTTTTTTTTTTTTTTTTTTTTTTTTTTTTTTTTTTTTTTTTTTTTTAATCAAAACGCTTTAGGATTGGCGTGAGTCATCTCTGTACTCCCCTCAGATACGGAAAGCGATGTTGTTTGTTCAGTATCTTCAATAGCCACAGCATCACTACATATATTAGTTACTTTGTATTTAGTCCTACTGACATAATTAGGGTCCTCGATATGATAAAATACACCTCAGTTAAACTTCTTAAGCTTTGAAGTAATTATATTTCTTAGTAAATAGAAATAGAAGCCAGTGATTAGAATGTGTACCTTGATAAACAAGCAATTTTTTTTTTGTTTTGTTTTTTGTCTTTTTAAGGAAGGGTCTCGATATGAAGTTCAGGCTGGCCTTGAGCTCACTTTTGTAGTCCAGGCTGGTCTGGAACTCGCACCAATCCTCCTGCCTCAGCCTCCCAAGTGCTGGGATTACAGGCGTGAGCCACCACGCCCGGCATAAACAAGCAATTTTTAAAATAATTTCTGTGGACCTTTTGGAGAAAACAAAAATGCTGAAGCAAATTAAAACATCACACACATGACATCTGCTGAACTCCATGTCAGTGATTGGACAACTATAACAAGGAATGGTAAATGGGAAAATAAGAAACCTTTAGTAAATTCTCACATTCTTAGAGTATAATTTCTCTTTATCCCTCTGGGCCTTGAGATCTGATATTTCCACAGTTGAGTTTTCATCATTTAAGTCCTTAGAATAAAGTTGACCTCCAAACTGCCTGGAGCGCACTCTGGCCCAAGGGAGGTGGCTCCCTCCGAAACCACATGCAGTACCAGCTTCTGGCCACGAGGGGTCACAATTCCTTACTCCCCCGCTCACTTTTAAGACAAATCTCTAATTTATTATTTATGAATTTATATTATCTTGTCTAGGAAATCCCTCTATCATTTAAAACAGTTACATCTTGCAAAATCTAGAATTCTACCAGTGAGAGAAGAAAGGACAATACAAGATCAGGACTGGCAGAGGAAGCAGTGAGAGAGGTGGCCTGAGATTGCTAGGGCAGCTGGTGCGCAAGGGGTGTGCTTTCTCTCTGATAAGCATGAACTGGGCTCCCCAGGGCTCTCTTTGCCATTGCAGGGGCCCCACTGAGCCTCCGACTCATCTGCAGCCCTTCACAGGCCATGATGGACCAGAGAGCCACAGACTCTTAAAATAGTTTCAACTGGAGTCTCTGCAGGGCTGAGGGAACAGAAAACAGCTAAGGCCTTGTCAGCATCAGTGTGGAGTCAACACATGGGAACGATGCTTGTATTAAACTGGACGGCTTGTGATAGAATCATCCTTTAGGCAGTTGTGCCAAGAACTCTTAGCAAGATATTTATATTCCGTTGGTTGTCTTAAATTTAATTAACACAATCAAAATGTAATTCTTGGGGGCATCCGTAATATTAATAACAGTACTCTGAAGATTTCCTGAAAGTTGGGCTTAATACTAGGCTCTCAAGTGCCTGCATTGGACACACAAAGGAGGGATTTTGACCTGCACTTTACCAGTGGAAATCAAGGTGCACAGGCACTTAGAAACCCACCAGACTCCAGAGGCTCCTGAGGCATGGAAGCCAGGAAAAGATTTGGATGCTCTGTGAGCTAGAGAAGAATCTACCTCTCACTGCTCAAAATTGTGAGAAAATCACAGTGGGAGGTATTCTACTCAGAACACTTTACCTCAAAAAACCAAATAAATGAATGATAAAAGGAAATACAGTGGCCGGGCGTGGTGGCTCACGCCTGTAATCCCAGCACTTGGGAGGCTGAGGCAGGAGGATTGCTGCAAGTTCGAGACCAGCCTGGGCTACAAAAGTGAGCTCAAAGCCAGCAAAAAAGGAAATACAGTGGTTTCTAATCACATCTTGGAGACTAATATCACTCTTTCTGATATATGATTTATTTCTACAGTCTGGATCTTTAAAGTTTTATATTTTGGCATGTTTCTTTTCACACCTGTTTCATTTTACTATTGCAAGCGGAGTCTTACATTTAGTTCACATAGACTATCCCTGTAGGGGGAACATTCTCAATTTTTTCCTCTTAATATCAAGAGAAGACCAATTAGAGGTGCAGATGTTACAAGTAGCACAGAATAAATTGAAAATTGCACACCTGAAACCTCTGAAATAATAGCATGTGAAGTAAAGAAACAACTGCAGGAAGGTATAGAGGAAATCAGATAAATAATTTCTGAAGTAAAAAAATGATAACTGTAATGAAAGAAGTGCCATGTGCTTCTAAAGAAGACACCAATAAAAAAATAGAGAATAGAAAAATGATGGAATCCTTGAATGAGCAATACAGGAGAGTAATAGAATGCATGAAGCCGATCGAAAGTGCTAAATAAGGAATTAAAGCCTCAACCACAAGCTGGCGAAACCATTTCACTGAAAGTGAAAATAGACTTTCAGACCTTAAAGACACCACTGCACCTGGTGTAAAGGTAAGAAAAGATCTCTTAAAAGCAATTAGGATGCAGGAAAGAATAATTTAACATCTGCGAGGTGATGCAAAGATGAATAATGTAAGACTGATAGACATGAATGAGAAACAAGGAGTCAATACAAATGATATAAAAAGAATATGGGCAGAAGCAATAGCAGAAAACTTCCCAAATAGGAGAAAACAATTTCACATTCTCGTAAATGAAGCATCAACCCAATTAAAACCTCACCCAGACATAATAATCAAGATCCAAGAAATACAGCACAGGAACAATATACTAAAAATCGCTAGAGAAAAGAAAAAGACCATATTTAAGGGAAAATTCATTAGAATAATGGCAGATTTCTCTTCATAAACCATCAAGTCAAGAAGAGCATGGAGCAAAACACTTCAAGTCTTGCAAGAAAACAAATTCCATTACAGAGTGCTATATACTGCAAAACTCTCTTTCAAGTTCAACGGAGAAGAGAAAAACTTCCAGGACAAAGAACAACTAAAGAATTTCATGATGACAAAGCTAACCCAGCACAGTTTATTAAAAGATATTCTAGAGAGGGATCAAAATGAACAAAAATCCTTCAAGGAGAATGTAAAGAACCCACCAGATAGGGCAAATAATTAAACACAGCAGAAAAAGAGGTATACAAAAACAGTCTTTTGAGACTCAATATATAATTAGACTGTGAACACACTGAGCCCTGTGTAGTGCCAATGTTGTTTAAACTTCACCAAATTGGTTGATGTCAAATGTGATATGCTGATTTTGTGCATGACAGACAGTTGTGTTTTATTTAATGTTTGGATTAAAATAAAATAAAGACTTTTTATTTAAAAAACAAAACAAAACTAAAACAGTCTTTTCAGGGCCTAGCAGGATGGGTCAATGGTCTAAAGCGCCCGCTTAGGAAAGCTTGGGCGGCTGCAGGGACCACGGTTCGATCCCCGGCACCACATGCTGTGCCAGCCCTGCCCTCAGGGCAGGCTGAGCTGGCCATAAAAATAAATAAATAAACAAACAAAAGTTCTGAAACAAGAAAAAAATAAAAATAAAAAATTCTACAAAACCCAAAAAACAAAAGACACCCCAGTCTTTCAATTATTCTTTTGTATACAGAAACAGAATATGTCAATCACCATATTCTACAAATGGACTTCTCCTGCACCCTATGGGTTATGATTCTTTCTGGGTCTACAGGGTGGATATCAAGGAAATAGCAGTATATCAGTCCCACAAGTGACAGCTGGCCACCAGTAAGTGTCATGGACACTGGCTATGTGCATGACATACTAGAACTTTAGACGATATCCTATTCCCAAACCATTAGAAGTGCTGGTCGTATACTTGCTATTTCACTACTTATATTTTATTCTTTACTACCATGGAAACATTTTCTTAGTTGATATTTTTGTATATACTAACAAGTTGATAATTTTGTATATATATATATATATATAAGTTGATATTTTGTATATATTTTTGTATATATTGATATTTTTGTATATATATTAACAAATACTATGCAAGTACTCTGAATTGAATACAGATTCATATATATGATGCACAACATTCTATGCTGGACTCATGATTTAATTTGAATTATGGAATATTGTTTTAAAATATTTAATTTAACTTTAATTAATATTAATCAATTTTCTGAATATTGTTTAGTTATAATTTTTATTTTATGATTCATTCTCACTTTTTTTCTTACAGTCTACTTATAAGACATGGCATGATATTTTCTCCTAGTATTACAAATTTTAAAAAGAAAAAAATATATGTATATGTATATGTATATGTATATGTATATGTATGCATAAGAGAGTTAGGTTAGACAAACTATTGAGAATAAAAGTTTGTACTTATATTGTTTAGACATCAGGTCTGCATCTTGTCCTCTCAATAACTACTATGAATTCAACAATATGCATTGTGTTATTGTAACCATCCTACTAACTTGTTTTGAAACTATTTTATTGGTATTTTATCTTTTTTCTCATTAAAATGAATAAAAATAAAAATAAACAAAAAACCCCAAAAATATATATGAAAATTAAAAAAAGGAAAATAAAAACAAAACACAAAGTGTGTGATGCTCATTTCAGAATGAACATACTTTGAAGAAAAGATGAGTTAGAGTATATGATTAACCACTTAAAGCTGCAGATAAAAACAGATCACAGTAGAAAGACCAGTGCTGACTGGGCTTCCAATACATGTTAATTTTATTTACATTTCTACTAAAATGATGGAATTACTAGATGATTACTAAAATAAATATTATGACTTCAATGTCAGCTTATGAACAGATAAAAATCTACAGTTAATATCATTTGAGAAAAGCAGAATTCAAATATTCTTAATTCTGGTATTGCTAAGTATCAACATAATTTGTTATAAAATAATTACTTCAGTAGTGTTAAATACTTGTTCCAATTATGTGTGTCTTATTTTATTTTATTGAATATTTTCTATATAGTATAATAGTTACGCTGCCAAAATATTTCATGGTTTGCATTTTCATTCAGCATGAATAAGTATCTTATTATATTTAGTTATCCTATAATTTATTTAACCTGGACATATCATAAGAGGTATTTATTTATTTATTTATTTGTGCCAGGAACTGAGCTATCTCCCTGGCAAGGGGATATATTTCTAAATAATATGAATATTATAACTTTAGGATGAATTTTATATTTCTTTACACATGTACACTTAAATTTTAAAAAGGTTTTTATGACTCCATATAGTCATTCCTGACTAGCCAGTGAAATAAAAACAAAACCTTGAGTTAAAACAATGCTGGATATACCTTGTTATGGTTTGTATCTAGTTGTCCCTCCAAGGCCTCATGTAAATCATGGGGCTGTCAAGTGTGTGGCTCGAGGGGCAAGGCCAAAGGACCAGGGCAGGGCTCGAGGGACATGGCCAAGAGAGGCACTACCTGTTAATCTGACAGCATGTCAGATTAACAGATTAATAAAAAAATAACACTGTGCACTGAGGTGGCAATTGAGAATGGGAAAGGAAATGCATACGCATGTACATAGGACGGCTTGGCTAGCTGTACTGCTGGCTTGTGCTGGTCTATTGAAAGGAGCAGTTAATGCTTAATTTTTTCTCTCCTTTTAAATTTTTTAAAAGTATTTATTTATCTATTTATTTATTTGGTAGAGTGTCTCTCCATGCAGCTCAGACCCTCCTGCCTCTGCATCCCCAACGCTGGGATTACAGGCACATGGGTTTTCAGAAACAGCACGGCACCAGGGACTGAACCTGGGTACTTGTGCTTGCCAGGGAAATGTTTAGACCACCAAGCTATCTCCCCAGCCTTTATTTATTTGTTTTGTCTCTTTGAGACAGGGTCTCACTATGCAGTTCAGGCTGGCCTTGAGCTCACTTTTGTAGCCCAGGCTGGTCTCGAACTTGCACTGATCCTCCTGCCTCAGCCTCCCAAGTGCTGGGATTATGGGCGTGTGCCACCATGCCTGGATCCCCAGCCTTTAAAAAAATAATCTTTTGACACATTTTGCATGCTCATCTAAGTTAATGTGAACGTAGTTTGAAGATAACAATATGCAGTATAACAACCATTGTTGGATTCTTATCATTTTGTGTAGTGAAATTCTGTATTGTTCCTAACCTTTTATTTTGTTATTTTTAATTATTTTTTAAAGCAACTTCACAAAGAAGAATATCAGCTTTGATAAAGATCAAGGTGACCCAGAGTTAGCCTAGTGTGCATTTTCTAAGCTGGCATCTGCTCAGTAACATTCATCCCCAAAGACTGTATCTACTGTTATCACTCCTCTCTTCTGTGACCCTGCTCTCCTGCTGTGTTTGCCACTAGCTAAACAGCTCTGAGATGTACCTTTGCTCTTATGGCAAGATGTGAGCAACCTAGGGGCATGAACAAAACTTTAACCAGATTTGTTAGCTTCCTGTTATTGTTTTCCAATTTACTTTTGATCAATAGTGAACTAAGGGGAACCACCCACTTGCGGGGGGCCCCCCTCCTGTCCCTCTCTTGGACAGGAGCTTTCTTCCCTCCAATAAATATATTCTGCTCATAAAAAATAGTGAACTAAGGCAAAATTATATTTCTTTTGTTTTCTCTCAGTTTTTTTGTCTGATTTTATATTTTTTCTTTTAATAAAAAAATAACAATGTGACATTTTCAAAAACGCATTAGTAGTACATTCCCAATAATTGATACAATGTATATTGTTGTCCTTGTAGTAGCTGCAAAGAACACAGGATGTATGCATGATAGTTTTTCTAATTATTATTGATACAAAAAAAATTTTTCTTATTGAAATAAGAGAAAGTAGTTGTACACATACTCCAGAATTTGATAATCACAATGATTATTGACAGAGTTGGTAATGTCAGAAGCTATTGATTTAAGCCTTTTACAGCTTGGCATACTAATCTGTCTCTATTTTATGCCTTGTGGTTAAACTTTTTTGCTGGGTGGTTAAGGGTAAGTTAAATCAAGACCTGAATAACAAAACATGTAACTTTTGTATCTCCCAAGATCAGTCAAATTTCCTCAGGATTTATTTTGAAACCATCTACAGTGCTTTGTAGAACTGTTGTCAGTTTCAGTCATCTGGATCAGTCACAGCCATTGCATGACCAGTTTGCTCTCTGTGAAAGCCTGACAAAATGTTTTCTCTCTAGGTGACTCTCCTTAGGCACACTCTACACCTTCAATCCGTTTTCTCCGCATAATCTCCTTGAACAGAAAATTTGGGAAACCACTGAGATATAGGCTATTACAGCACAAGTTCTCTTATGTCCTGAGTCCTCACTGACCTTGAAGGGCTAGGACCAAATTATTGGCAGTCCTTGCAACCCTTCTTTTTATCTAATTTTTGTTCTTCAAACTTGTATTCTTAACTTTCCAGAAGAGAAGCTTCATGACACTATTACTCTATAACATAGGTGCTTGAGCTTCACATCACTGTCTTTCTGAATATCAAATATCTTGCACTCAACTTGGAATCAGTATTTTCCATCAGCCACTGATATTCTAATAAATCCCTGTACAATGTGATAGAAGCAGTTATATACAGTTACACAGACGTTTATAAATCTAAGTATAGGGGCCTGGCGGGATGGCTCAGTGGTCTAAAGCGCCTGCTTGGGAAAGCTTGGGAGGCTTCAGGGACCGCGGTTCGATCCCCGGCACCACATGCTGCGCCAGCCCTGCCCTCGGGGGGGGGGGGGGGCTGAGCCGGCCATAAAAATGAGTGAACAAACAAAGGTTCTGAAACAAGAAAAAATATATAAATAAAATTAAAAAAAAAAAATCTGAGTATATACAAAATTGTACCCGATCAATCCTATGACATTTTTCTTAGTCTCTTACTCACATTTAATACCCTTTTTTTGTTTTCTTGTAAACCAATCCTTTACTTGAGAGAGTATAGCAGTAACTGAAATTACATTAGAAGCAGCACACATGTAAAAGACAAGAATGATAGGTATTCCAAGTATATTTTTACAGTTATACGCTGCTATCCTCAATGTGAAAAATATTTTGGTGGTTCTTAAGATAGTTATCTAATTCATCCTGTGTATATAAGTGCATGGTTCTGCTCTTGCCATGTTTCCTCTCTTTTCTGTTTGCAGTTACTTCATTGTTTTTTTATTTATCTTATTTTTTCCTTGTTTCAGAATTGTTTTTTTTATTCATTTTTATGGCCGGCTCAGCCTGCCCTAAGGGCAAGGCTGGCGCAGCATGTGGTGCCGGGGATCGAACCGCGGTCCCTGCAGCCGCCTAAGCTTTCCTAAGCAGGCACTTTAGACCACTGAGCCATCCTGCCGGGCCCAGTTACTTCATTGTTTAATACTTAAGTCCTTGATTTCCATTCAGCTGTGTTATGCCTTTTCATTTTTATTTCTTCTTTTGAGTTCTTAAACTAGGGAGACTATATAATATTTACACATGTAGGTCGGGTTTATTTCACTTCTGAGTATATTTTCAAGATACATCCACTTATATGTGAAGTCTTCTAGTTTACCATTCTGTATAGCTGAGTAATATTCCTTTGTATAAAAATACCATATCTTTTTTAACCATTCTTCAGATGATGGGCATCTTGGTTATTTCCAAGGTTTGGCTGTTGCAAATTGTGCTGCTGTGAACATAGGTGCAAAGATATCACTATGATACGATGTTTTCAGTTCTTCTGGGAAAACTCCCAGTAGAAGGATAGCTGTATTGAATGGGATTTCCAGTTCCAGTTTTTTAAGGATCCTCCACACTGCTTTCCATAATGGGTGCACCAGTCTGCATCCCTACCAGCAGTGGAGAAGGGTTCCTCTTTCCCCACAGCCTCTCCAGCATTTGTTGTTGGCTGATTTCTTTATGATAGTCATTTTTTCTAGGGTGAGATGGTATCTAAGTGTTGTTTTGATTTGCATTGCACAAATGGCTTGTGATGTGAAGCATTTCTTTATGTATTCATAGGCTTGTTGAATTTCTTTCTCTGAGAAGTGTGTGTTCATCTCAAGCCCATTTCTGGATTGGGTCTTTGATTTATGGGACCCTAATGTTTTTTATTTCTTTATAAATTCTAGATAGAAGACCTTTGTTGGAATACTTATTAGTTTAATTTTTTTTTTGAAGTTAGTGCGTTGTCTTTTCATTCTGTTGGTAATTTCTTTTGACATGGAAAACCTTCTCAGCTGGAGGAGGTCCCAGTTGTTGATTCTTTCAAGTGCTAAACCTGCATTTTGATTTTTGTCCCTGAACACTTTGCTTAATCCGATGTCTTCAAGATTTCTTTCTGCTTTGTCTTCCAGGAGATTTAGTGTTTCTCTTTTAATATTTAGATCTTTAGTCCGTTTTGACTTTAGTTTAGTGCATAGTGATAGACCTTTGTCAAGTTTTACTTTTTGGCATGTAGAGAACCAGTTTTTCCAACACTATTTGTTAAAGAGGCTATCTTTCTTTCAGTAAACATGTTTGGCCCCTTTGTCAAAAATAAGGTGGCTGAGTGTGTTTGTATTTTATTTTACATCTTCTAATCTCTTCCCTTGATCCTCAGGTCTATTGTTTTTGTCATGGTAGCGCTCTATATAACTTTAGGTCAGGAATTGTAATGTTTTCTGTTTATTTTTCTTGCCCAGGATTGTCTTTGCAATTCTTAGTCTTTTATGGTTCCAAATAAATTTTAGAAATGATTTCTCCAGGTCTGTGAGATATGTTGATGGTAGTTTGACAAGGACTGCATTATATCTGTATAACAATTTAGGGAGTATAGCCATCTTCACAGTGTTGGTGCTTTCTATCCTGGAGCAGAGAATATCTTTCCATTTTCTGAAGTCCTCTAGGGTCTCTTGTTTTCAGAGTACTGTAGTTTTCATTGAGTAGATCTTTTATGTCTTTAGTTAGGTTAATTCCTGAGAATTTCATTTTTTTTTCAGTGCTATTGTAAAAGGTATTGTTTCTCTAATTTCTCTTACACTGTTTGTTTTCTATGTAGAGGAATGATATTGGTCTTTCTGTGTTGACTTTGTATCCTGCTATGCTACTGAATTTGTGTATTAATTCTAGTAGCTTCTAGGTGGGTGGAGTGTTTTGGGTCTTCCAATTAGATTGTCATTATCATGTTATCTGAAAATGATAGTTTAACTTCTTCTTTACCTACTCATTCATTTTATTTCTGTCTCTTGTCTAATGGCTGTAGCTAATGATTCCAGAATTATATTGAATAGGAGTGGTGATAGAGGACATCCTTGTCTTGTTTCAGGTCTGAGAGTAAAAGTCTTCAGCTTTTCCCCCATTTAGAATGATCTTATCTGTTGGATTGTCATAGATGGCTTTTATCAGACTGAGGTAAAGGCTCTCTATTGCAATTTTCTTTATTGATTTGAACAAGAATGAGTGTTGGTCTTTACTAAAAGCCTTTTTTTGAATCAGTTGAGATGATCATGTGATTTTGGGATTTGGCTCTATTGATGTGGTGTATTACATTTATAGATTTGCATATATTAAACCATCCTTACATCCCTAGGATGAATCCTACCTGGACATAGTGTATTATCTTCTTGATGATTTGCTGTATTTTACTGGTGAGTATTTTATTGAGGATTTTTACATCTATGTTCATGAGAGAAATTACCCTGTACTTCTCTTTTTTTTAGTTGCATCTCTCACTGGTTTTGGTATCAGTGTAATACATGCCTCTAGGAATGATTTTGAGGTAATTGTTTCCTTTTTAATTTTATTGAAGGATTTGAGGAGTAGTGGATTATGTTTTCTGTAAATTTCTTGTAGAATTCAGTGGTGAATCCATCAGGACCACAAGTTTTCTTTCTCAATAGGCTTTTTATTACATTTTGTATTTCTTCAACTGTTATTGGTTTATTGAGAGATCTTATACCTTCTTGATTCAGTTTTGGTAGTTTGTTCCTTTCTAGGAATCTGTCCGTTTCATCTCTGTCTCCAATTCCATGAGAGTAAATATTCTCAAAGTAGCTATTAATGATGCTCTGAATCTCTGCTGGGTCTGTAGTATGTTAACACTTTCTATTCCTTATTGCTTGAATTTAAGTCCTTTCTTTCCTCTTTTTGATGAGGTTAGCTAGGGGCTTATCAATTTTATTTAATCTCTCAAAGAAACTGCTTTTTGATTCATTAATTCTTTGTATTGTTTTCTTTGTCTCAATTGGATTAATTTCTGCTCTCATCTTTATAATTTTCTACTGTCTTTGGGCTTTGGATTTCTTTTGCTCTTCCTTTTCTAGTCGGTTTAGATGCTACATAAGAGTCTTTATTTGTTCCCATTCTGTTTTCTTCTTGTGTGAGTTCAAGGCTATAATTTCTCTCTAAGGACTGTTTTCATTGCATCCCATAAATTTCAATAGATTGTGTTTGAATTTTCGTTAAATTATAAATGTCATTTAATTTCTTGTTTAATTTAATTTGTAACCCATTGGTTGCTGAGAAGGGTGCTATTTAATTTCCGTGTATTTCTGCGTTCTTGTGGTTACTTTTGTTGTTTATGTTCAGTTTCATTGCAGTGTGGTCAAATAATATGTATGGGATAATTTCTGTTTTCTTGCACACACTTAAGTGTGACCTATGCACTAGTATGTGGTATATTTTGGAAAAAATCCTGTTTGAAGCTGAAAAAAATGTGTATTCAGAAGTGGATGGGTGGAAGACTCTGTGTATGTCCACTATGTCCAGTTGTTCCAAGATGTGATTTAGTTCTGCTACTTCTTTGCTAATTTTTTGTCTGCTTGACGTACCTTTTTATTAAAAAGGGGTGCTAAGGTCTCCTATTAAGACTGTCATAATAGATATTAGATTTTTCATGTACATTAAGATTTGTCTTATATAACTCAGTACTCCTGTGTTAGGTGCATGCATATTTATGAGTGTTACCTCCTCCTTCTGAATTTTTTCCCTAACCAGTATTTTGGCCTTCTTTATTTCATTTCATCAGTCTTTGTTTGAAGTTTAGACTGTTTACAAGCAGGATTGCTATCCCTGCTCTTTTCTAAGGTGCTAGGGCACGTACTATTGTTTTTCATCCTTTACCTTTACCCTATGATTTTCTTTATGAGTTAGGTGTGTTTCATGTATACAACATACTGTTGGATTTTGCTTGCTTATCCACTCTACCAGTATATTTCTTTTAATTAGAGAAGTGAGTCCATTTACATTGATGGTTATAATTGAAATGTATTGACTTATGATTGACATGTCTTTTACTTGCTACCATTTACTCCTTTTTCTCCTGTTTAATTGTTTGCCCTATTTGATGTGTTCTCTCTGGTCTCATTTGTAGAGTTCAGATCAGTTTGATCCCTTTCTACGATATTTTTTAGTAGTCTGTGTAGGGTTGGCTTTGACATCATAAAATTCTTTAGTTGTTCTTTGTCGTAGAAGTATTTGACTTATCCCTCATCCTTGAAAGAGAGTTTTGCAAGGTATAGCAATCTGGGCTGGAATTTTTTTTTTTTTTTTTTCATCCAAGATTTGAAACACTCTGCTCCATGCTCTTCCTCAGATCATGGTTTGTGAAGAGGAATCTGCTGTTATTCTGATGGGTTTTTCTTTAAATGTGATCTGTTTCTTTTCTCTAGTGGCTTTTGGTATATTATTCTTCTGCTGGATTTCTGGGATTTTGACTGTTATATGTCCAGATGTGTTTTTAGTTGGATTGATGTTATCTGGAGTTGCGTATGTTTCAGCTACCTGAATGTCAGATTATTTTCTCATGTTTTGGAAGTTCTCTGCTATTATTTCTGCCCATATTCTTTTTAAATCATTTGTATTGACTCCTTCTTTCTCACTGATGTCTATTAATCTTAAATTGTTCATTTTTGTATCATCTTACAGATGTTGAATTATTTTTCCTGTTTTTAAGAGATCTTTTCTTAACTTTTCACTAGTTGCAACTGTGTATCAATGAAATTGTAAATTTGTAAGATGTTTACCATTTTTAGTATACTCATAAATGTCAGAAAATCATCACATAGCTCAATCTATTTCTTACAACTTCTCACAAAATGCCCCTCTAGATGAAGTGATTATATAAATAAAAAATCACTATGTTTAGCCATCTACTGAAGAGCAGATGTTTATCCCTTGACGTAAGAGGTGTCAGTTTAAGGACTTTTAAGTTATTTTTAATTGGTCAACTTATCAAATTCATCAATGTATAAAATATTTATATGATTTATTTCCTAGAAAGTTTAGGTTTGATATAAGTTTTTAGTATTGAATTTATTTCTCTTCTTTTTAACTTTTTTGATCAACTTTTCATGATTATATCTAGTAATCTGAACAACCAATTTGAAGATAAAAATGTGCAATATAGCAACCATTGTTGAATTCCTATCAGTTTGCTTACTGCAATTGTGCTTTGTTGCTATTTTTTTTTTTACTTTTCATTCTCTTTAAAAAATAAAAAATAAAAGAAAATATACCTTTGTCAAGTGCAATTGTTTTAGGCAACTGAGTTAAATAGAAATATGATAAGCAGTCAGACAGGGCCATGCCCTCAAAAAGACAATATGGAAGACAAGGTAACTTTATAACTCTGTAAGAGACAGACAGACCCCTGCTGTGGTCCAGACCTCAAGACAAAAAGAGGAAATAAATGTAGCCACATACTTTCCTAGGGATTGGCATCAGGGATTGATGTTCAAAATAGATATGAATCACCTTAAAAGGGCCTAAATCAGTCACTAACCCAACCCCCAACAGGAAGAGACCCTGTCCTGTATTCATGCACCCTTACTACAGAACTCTCTTCCTCATTTGGTACTGGTCTTAATCAGTTTTACCTAAGCAATGGTGCTTGTAATCTCATTGGTTGACCATAACTTTGTCTCACCTCATGCCCACCTACATGAGTTCCCATGTTCCCCACCAAGTTAGACCCACCTCACTGCATGGTTTTCCTCTATAAAAGTACCTGGAAAAGACAGCTTCCCAGGGACAACTGCTTTGGGGTTCCTCATTTTTTCCCTCTCTCAGACAGGAGCTTCCCCCCACCCCCCAGTAAATATATTCTGCTCATAACCTCTGTTTGTTCCTAAAATTCATTCTTCAGTTTTAGAGAACGCAAACTTGTCCCAGGTACCTCTCAGGGCTGGAGCTTGACTTCTTCCCCTATATCATTTGGAGGTTAGCTGTATTATTTGGAGGTCATTTTTTACACTGTATCACAATCACTTCTTCACATCATATACTAGTTAAAATGAAGGGATGTTCTATACACAAAGAATGGGAATGTATCAATTAGAAATTTTTCACTTAATTCAAGAGAAATTGATCTAATGTAAAGATATTTATTTTGATATAAATAAGCTTGTTATCACTCAAAATAGTTTTTCTCAGACTGAGATGACAGCTTGGCCATCTAAATGCCTGTGTGGCATGCTCAAGGACATGGATTTGATTGCTGTTACTGTATACCTTGCTGGCCCTGGAGCCTTGGGTGCACCACACTGGCCACCAAAACCTGGTGTGGTGGTGTACACCTGCAATCCCAGTGTTGGTGAGCCTGACACAGGAAGATCACTATGAGTCCTAATGAGATCTCGTGGCCTAGTGAGACCAAGTATGAAATCAATCAATCAGTCAATCAATCAATCAATCAATCAGTCTAAAAAAGTTTTTCTCCTTAAACATGGATAACTGAAGAAAAAAGTATTTCTCTACTTTTTCATGGAACAGCCCTGAAGTGAGAATGAAGGAATTGCACCTTACAAACATATTAGAAAAAATATATGAAATGGAGAAAGGAGGGCTCTATACATTTCAGGAGTGTGGACAGATCTGTGACAAAAGCAGCAGTAGGTGCCTATGAGAAGCAAAACAATCTAGGAAGCCAGGCAGGCTGGGGGACAGTGTAGAGCCCATAGAGGCTGCGAAACTCAAAGGGTATCGCGATTAAAACCTTGAGATGTGAGGAGATTTTTATAAAAAGATATCAGATTTATGAGAACTTGGATTTAAATTTTCAAGGTATATTAAATTAAGTAATTAGTAGTCTTGATGACATCCAGCCCGTGAAAGACAAGGAAGAAAGGAGGAAACAAATCCTATTTGCCAAATCCTGAGATCTTCAAACTAGTCTACAAGGTCTACAGGGTCTCACTATGTAGATCAGACTTGTGGTGACCTGCCTGTTTACAACCTCCCAAGTGCTGGGATTACAGGCGTGCACCACTATGCCCAGTCTCAGTCACTCTCTCAGCGCACCCAGGGGCAGGGCCGGCAAGGCATGCCCGGTGATGAAATCCTGTCTGCTGACCTGTACCTAAGCAGGCGCTTTAGTCCATTGAGCTATCTGGCTGGCCAAGCCTGCATCTCTTTGTAAACACTGGTTTCAGTTTTGTAACTGTATGTGCTTATGTAATAACTTCAAAATTTTATTTATTTATAATAAATATGGTACAGGGTCTAGCTATGCAGCTCAGACTCCTAGAGATACTCTTGTCTCAGCCTCAGTGCCGGGATCTCAGGCAGGTGCCATCACACCCATGCTTCTGGAGCAAGTACGGCATGCAGTTCGGGGGACTGAACCCAGGTCCTTGGGCTTGCAGGCAGTCTCTTAGACTACCAAGTTATTTCCTCAGCCCTCAAATTTGCGTTAGCACTATCTTGTATTATTAGCAGGAAGTAGATTTCAATCCCCTTTGTTTCTGGCATAGGTTCTTTATCAGCAATTCTTTTCTGTGCTCTCTGTGTCCTTTGCTAATTGCTTCTTAAAATTTTCCAGGTGTTGGGGCACCTCAGATCTCATTTTGTGATCTTCAGGTTTCAGGCTGCACTTGAACTTAGGTTGCCTTTGCAATGCCTCTGCTTTGCATTTCTGTGCTCTGATTGCTTCTGTATTCTATTTCTGTTTTCTGAGCCCAGAAGTGTCTCTTTAACCGACACTTGCTCACATCTCACTGACAATGAAATGCAGTGCGCTCACAATGAGCTCATCCTCACGTCTTCCAAACGACAGTGGATGTGAATGCTTTCTTCCAGTTACCCACATCAAAAGCCTTGTAGGAATCATTATTTCTCTTTTCTTACATTTCACATCTATTTTACCAACTAGTCCACTTGATTTTACTTTCAAAATTATTACATTCCAATGGATTCCTTATCATTTCTGTGTCTACCAGTCTGGTAGACGCCATTAATATCTTTTGACTTACTTTAATACCCTTTGTAAATGGTTACAATCTGAAGATTAAGTTTAGCAATGTTATTCTTAATTTCAATGTCATTTAGCCACTACAAAACCTATAACAGTAATAGAAGCAAGATGCCTTTTTATTAACAGAATGACTGAAGATAGTTATAAATTATTTGAAATATACTTTTACTAGAACAATGGAAATCCAATACAAAAGTTGCTTGAAGTTTTATGTGTAGTTGATATAAAGAGTTTGTCCAAATTTTCCATTTTTGTAATATATTTAAAAATATGTGGAGACTGGGTGCGGTGGTGCATGACTATAATCCCAGCTCTTGGGAGGCTGTGAACAGGTGGATCACTATGAGCTTGATCTAGTAGTGAGACCCAGAACATTCTGTAGATCCTTCCCTAAAATACAAGAATAAACAAACAAATAAGTAAATAAAATAAATAAAAATATATGGAATTCCTAAAGTCATAACATTTTCTTATTTATACCATGAGTCTGTTAGCAAACACATTTAAGATATTACTGTAAATTAACCCTAGAACTTGAGGAAAAAAATACATTTGAAGTATTAAACAAAAATAAGCATAAACTCAATATTTCATTGAATTAAGTAAAACCTATTGAGTTCTGACTGTATGCTTTCACTATAAGGGTGGCTCTAGAATTCAAGAAAATAGAAAAAAAAATCATGTGGCTATATCCATACAAAAGAAGCTGTCATTTGACCTAACAAAGTTACAAAAATATAAAAGGCTAAATTTGAAAGCTTTAATAGGCTGGAAGGTTAAGAAAATGTAGAATAAATGGAGAACTCAAAAAGTCAGACTCCCCCCAGATTTAAAGACCCAATTCATAAGTGCATCTTAGAAATAGCAAATAAATACATGAAAAAGTAATCAACATCACTAGTCATTCAAGAGATGCAGTGCTGGGCGTGGTGAATGTGCTTATAATCCAAGCACTTAGGAGACTGAGGCAGGAGGATCTGTGTGAGTTTAAGACTAGCCTGGGCAGCAAAGGCAGGCTCAAGGCCAGCCTGGACTGTATAGTGAGACCGTGTCTCAAAAAGACAAAAAAAAAAAAAAAAAAAAAAAAAAAAAAAAAAAAAAAAAAAAAAAAAAAAAAAAAAAAAAAAAGATGTAAATTAAAACGATGATGAAATTCTTACCTGAAAGAATGTCTGCTTACCATGAATTCAACCAATAGCAAATACTGGCAGGGCTTGGGAAAAGGTGCCTTTCTCCACTGTTGGGAATGCACGGTGATTTAACCACCATAGCATTCAATGTGGACATTCCTTAAGAAAACAAAAATTATATGTTCCATTTAATGAAGCCATTCCTCTTCTTTGTGTCTTTCCTAAAAAATTGAAAACATCATACCATCATACCATCAGTATGACATATACATGCTCATGCTTACAGAAGCACAATTTGTAATAGTCAAATCTTGGAAACAGCCCAAATAACCATGAACTAATGAATGGATAAAGAAGATGTGGATTTTTTATGAACTAGAATACTACTCTGCCATAAAGAATAAGCATGAGACACTTCTAGCTAAATTGGATGCACATTTAGACCATACTCTGAAGTGAAATAAATCAGACCCACATGTTTCAATACCACGTTGTTTCTCTGGTGTCAGCAATGAAACATGTAAGGAAGGACTGAAATGTATGAGAGATACTAAGAAATGGGAAGAAAACGTTCAAATGCGAAGGGGAGCAAGGGAGGGGGAAGGAAAAGGAAGAGGCAGGAAGAAAAGAGAATAAAAAGAAAAAATGAAACAAACATTTTGTAAATTATAAGGGGAAGAAGGTTGAAGAGAAGGTAGGGTAAGGGGAAAAAAGAAGAAACAAGATCTACTATACACAGGAAAAATTTCGTATAGTAAATGTTATCACTTTACATATCTAAAATATACCAATAAAATCATAGTAAAATAATTGTCAGTGAGGAATTATATTATGTCTAGAACTAAGTAGTAGAGACCATGAATAAAGCAGCTATAATATTGAATGGGAAGCACCTTCTGATACACAATACCATCTGTGTCTTTAAAGCCTTGCTATAAAATGATTAACGAAATGGGTCATTATAAAATAATTAATTGATTTCTATGTGAAGAGTCAACACTAGATAAATGATAGCTTTGGACATCTGTGTCTCAATTATATGCTTATTAATCAAGTTCAATTAACAAGTCCTGCTGTAGTGACACATTATATGCTCTTTCTTGTCCACACATCTGTTATACAAACACACATAGGAAGACTGAGGCAAATAATTAACACGAACAAATATTTACAAATTTTCCCACATTTTCAGGAAGAGTAGATAATGGTTAATCAAATTTGAAGTTGAACTAAAAAAAATCAGCTGAAAGAAGTAAACTGAAATTTTGAATGGGACGAATACTGTAAATTCTTTGTCCTAGCCACACAATATATTTGAAATATTAAATGATTTATAACTGATGATTATAACTTATGTTTTCAGCTTCCCGTAGTGTTGGGATTACAAGCGTGCCCCACCATGCCCAGTCTCAATCTCTGTCTCAGCTCATTCTGAGATTGGGGCTGGCACAGCATGCTCGGGATTGAACCCCGGTCACTGCGTTCTGCCAAAGCAGGTGCTATAGTTCACTGAGCTATCAGACTGGCCCTTTCATAAGTCATTCTGAGGTGGCAGTACCATTAAATTTGCTAAGACAGTATATTACATGGCCAGTCAGATAACTCAGCAAACTAAAGTGCCTGTTTAGGACTAAAGCACTACTGTAATCCCAGAGCTTGTGAGGCTCAAAACAGGAGGATCACTACAAGTCTGCTCTGTGTAGTGAGACCCTGTAGACCCTGTACCAAATACATAAAAAAGAACATATATTACATATATGTAAATATGCATGTTCAATTTCCCTAAGTGTATTAATATTCACATATTTAACCTCCTCAAACATTATGGATAACAGAGGCATAAAGGAATTTCAGTTGGAGAAAAAAATGGAGGAAAGAAATTATACCTATGTATAATACCTATGTATGTCTATCATTATCTACTTTAAAGCTAGTTAAAGTAGGAATTAGTGATTTAAGCTTTCAAGGATTAACATGAGAAATCAAATCATTAGAGCAAGTCCAGTTTTCCTTGATTCCCCTTGTTACAAATATCCTAGCCTCCTACTAGGTTTAATGGAGAGTACTGCAGTTGTGGTGGTTGCAGAATCAAAGTACATAGAATAAAAATTCAATTCTGGCCTTTACTGCTTAGGATTTTATTATTTAGGTCACTCTTAGTAGTTTTTTTTAAACAATTTTAAGCCTCATATTCTCCAAGTACGAAATAGGGATACTGCACCAAATCTTTATTTTCCTTTTTAACAAAGAGTGCAAACAAGGGCACAGAAGCCATGAAATCATCAGCATTCAAGAAATGATAGGATATCAAGTTGATGGAGAAATCAGTCACATCTCCCATCCTTGTGATTAGACAATGTGTTCAATATTGATGTCGTTCATGAAGATATGGGATACAAAGAGCACAGATATGGTATAAACAGGTAGAGGAAAGGGATGGAGAACAGGAGAATGTTTCTGTTTTGGGGCAGTGTGGTTAAGGTGCCCACTTATAAGGTGTATTTTTTACTTGGTGTTCAGTTACATTCTTTTCTGATAAAAGTGGCATTGAACTTCTACTGTGGGGCAATGTACTCTGCCTTCAACTTATGGAAGACCCACCATAGATAGATGAAAAATGTGGGCCTGATCAATTAAACCACTCATTCAGGAAGTATGAGTTATGTTATCAGGTTAGTGAGTACTATTAAAGGTCTATGCTATACTCATGGCTGCCTAGGAAGGTTTTTGAAGCCCTACAGAAATGAGCCAAGAGAGAATGATATTAATGAAAATGATAGAGCAAACTTTGAGATGACAGATCAATTCCAGATAGAGGTATAGGCAGAGTGAGTGTTCTTTATTAAATTGGAGTTATTGGTGTAAAACTCAACTAGAACAGAGCCAAGAGGCCACTAAGGTAGCCTCCTCAGGCACATTTATGCCAATGATCCAAAATACACAGACTTTCTGAAACTAAAATTTTCTGACAAGCTCAGTGAACATGGATGTTTGCTTAGCAACCGCTGTCTGCAATATAATAATTTTATTACTGATTATCACAAATTCATTAGTCTAGCTAGTGTTTTATATAATCCATGATCAGATGATCAATAAAGATCAAAAATGATTTATTTCAACAAGTTTAGGGTGATGATATTGCAAAGAAATTCCTAACATGATCATGAATTTTGAACAAAATATATGTGTATTATTCATTTCAAATATAATGTAACATGAAGGGTCAAATTTATTATAAGGTTAAGAAATATTGTCACTTATATATGATCTATCTTGAATATAGGTAAAGAATTGGATCACTTAGCAAATACCAATTTTGCTCAACAAGAATCTGAAACAGAATGGCATAAAAAGTTTGAACAGAATACCATGTAAAAGATTATAAAATGTGCTTGACAATCACAGGTCACATGATAATTTCATATTTAATATGTCACACATCAGTCTTTTTAGAAAGTCAGGAAGGGTCAAATCTCCTCTTAGTAGTCAAGCTTCAACCTTTGGTCAACTACTCTGTGGTTCCTGGGTGGTGACTGTGAGTTTCAAACATATTATAAAGCAAGATTTTTAATATAGCATCTTTATTTTAATTTAGAGGCTTTCCTTCTCCTACAATAATTGACATAGTCTTCAATCATAACAGGGATAATGTAATTATGTCATTAATTAATATGTTGGCTACCAAATATATGTGGAAGACAAGTACCTCTCAATTTACCAAATTATGGGAGGTGGTAGAAAATATGCTGTAATTAACTGTAGAAAGGATGGCGTTTTCTCAATCACACTTGTAAAGATCTGTTTAGTCAGATATAAGTAGTTCACACTTAAAACATCTTTCATTCATATGGTTAAGCAAGCCGTTCCATGGCTTGCTCTCCTTGGAACTCAGATTTAAGAAAGCAAAAAGAGACACACATTTCACAGCCTGGGAAATAGAGCATCACTGAGTTAGGAGCTCTGGGAAATGAATGATATAAGAGGTCAAGAAACTGGCTCTACAAGGACATGGGAGGCATGGCAACTGTTAACACTAGAAATAAACCAACAGGAAAATAGAGACACAACTTGAAAATGTATGTGAGCAATATATTTCAAACTTTTGTGTAGTTTCAACTGTTGATGGATGATTTTACTACATGAGTGACATTATTTAGAAAAAGACATCCTGTCACTATCAACATAAGCCCACTCAAGTTATAAGTCTTGATGAGTTTTTATCATGGATTTTATTAAAAGTTGCAATTTTAGGCCATTGAGTCATTTCTCAGGGATTTTAAAATCTCTTAGGAAATAAGCAGACCCCAAAAGACACCTTACTACAAAGATCCTTCTTTTTAGTGTAAGGAACTGTAATGCCGATTGAATTCCCCATGTACAACTTGCCTCCTGGTGCCTAGAAACCTGTAGTGACCTCTGTGCATGCACATGCAGACACTGTTTTAGAAAACAAATGAGTTATTTGAAATGTGCTGATTTATTAGAGGTCTGACAACACTCTTATTTTATAGTTAAATGTGATCTAGCGTTGTTTTGTAAGGCTATTGAGATTTGTGGCAGGCCTGAGTCCCATTTTCCTATCAACCATTCTCTCATGACTGGACTGGCCCCCACATAGAACGGGAGAAATTTTAAAAATCCAAAGCATTTATTCCCTATTTGTATTACAAAAAACATCTGCAACAGGACATTTCAAAGTAGTAGAATCGCTCTCAATTATGGAACTCTTAGTTTATGCATGGACTCAACCCTTCAATATAAAGGCTATTAACACATCAAAATAGAATAGCCTTGTTTCTCCAGCCTGAAATTTTTGAGGGACTTTGTTCCTCTCAGCCGAGCATCTTTAAAGCACAACCATGCACTATCTTTTCCTAATTTATTTAATGTTACATGGTACTCACAAGACATTTATCAGGACATCTCATTTGTATTTCATCATTTTATCTTTATAACACTTGCACAGTCAGAAATGAAATAAATTAAACTGGTAGATATTTAAGAACATGGTCATATAAATGATGTGTAATACAATAAAGACTATCAAAAAACATCTCATTTTCTATTTGACTGCATCTATAACCAATATATAACATTGAACATAACTAGGACAGGTGCAAATTTAGATAGACACGAAAATTTTCCCTCTGAGGGTTGTTTATTATTTATGTTACCACATAATTTGTGTGATTTAAATGTGCCTCATAGTTTCAAATCATTTATCGTTTATTTCCTTAAGGAATAATAAGACATTCAGATAGGTTCATTATCAATTCAAATTTAATAATATTAACATGAATCATTTGCTATCCTAGTGTACTTTTTTTCATTCTATCTTTTTTTTTTTAAATTTTATTTTCTTGTTTCATAACTTTTGTTTGTTTGTTTATTTATTTTTATGGCCGAGCCGGGCGTGGTGGCGCACGCCTGTAATCCCAGCACTTGGGAGGCTGAGTCAGGAGGATCGTTGTGAATTCGAGACCAGCCTGGGCTACAAAAGTGAGCTCAAAGCCAGCCTGAACTGCACAGTGAGACCCTGTCTCAAAAAGCAAAAAAATAAAAATAAAAATAAAAATAAAATGAAAATTTTTATGGCCGGCTCATCCTGCCCTGAGGGCAGGGCTGGCGCAGCATGTGGTGCCCGGGATGGAACCGTGGTCCCTGCAGACGCCTAAGCTTTCCAAAGCAGGCACTTTAGACCACTGAGCCATCCTGCCGGGCCCCTCATTCTATCTTTAACTGATAAATATATGAATGAAATAAGGAAAAAACAAATTAATAATAAACACCTATTTCCTGCAGATGTATCTCTTTTTAGGCCCAAGTTTCACTGTCTCTTTTTATTAAGAAAATTAAATATTGAATTGTTGCAGTCTACTGTGAAGAGGTGGGCTGTGTTTTCACAGAAGCTAAAGAGTTCAATTCTCTGTCTTAAAAATGGCACCATGAAGAAAGATTACGGGGTGTCCCTAGCTAGGATACCACAGGGGTGAAGGGAGACAGAGTACTTCTTAGAGACCCTTAGACTCTTAGACTTTCAATATCTGTAGCTAGAATCACCCACTGCCCCTCAGCTCCATCTAAACAGAAGAGAGTCCTTATTTCTTTTTCCTGAGTGCAAATTTTTATAAAGAGAAGGTCTTCTCGACACTCTTGGAACATACCATATGCTGCACAATATCACTGCTATATTCTTACAACTTACTTTAGGAAAAGAATCTGAGTGTATTTGCCAAAGGGCCTAAGAAATGTTCCAGTAATCATTTCTGGAGATATTTGCTTAATTACTATCCATTTCCAAAAAAATATTAATTGTATGACTCAAAGAGATAAGTGAAGAGACGATAGTGCTGTGTTGATGTTTATTTTCAAATGAGACACTTCCATGTAGTTAAGGCAGGGTAATCTTTTAAGTCACTTTCTTTTTCTTGTGTTGTATGTAGGAAAGCTTCTGAGAAAGAGTAGTTTTTAAAATGCATGATGAGAATATGCATGCAAGAAAGTGAGACTAAACTTGCCATCAACAAGCCTGAAAATTCAGTAGATTGTCATGCGTTGCAATACCTTAAGAGCAAATAAATTCCAGTATCTGTTTATTCATTGTGTCTGCTATGTAAAAATGTTTTCTGAAACTTCTGAAGAATTTTTTCAGTGACTCTACTCATTAGCATAATTTTGAACAGCCATTGCTTTTCCTAAACCAACACCACAATATAAGGGATGAAATTATGCCTTTGTCAATCACAGGCACCTCATTTGTGTACTTTATTCGTTAAATACAACCAGCAAGGCAAAGTTAACATTAAAACAATACTGCATTTGAAAATTTTCCTTTGGAATACATTCATGTATGCATTATGACTGCATATATAAGCATTAGCCTTAGAAACTTCTATTATTTGTAAAAATGTATGTTTTAAAGGTACAGTGTGTTTCATTATTTAAGATGAAGGTATTATTCCCCTTTTTATTTTCATAAATAACTCACATTCTAACTCCTTTATTTTTCCTCAAATGACTTCTGACAAAGCTTCACAATTAAAGGTAAAATATATCTGTGTTTTCTTATATCCAGAACATCTTATTATTTCTGTATAGTATATCTTTAACATTTTTAACAAACTTTTAAGAAGATGTAAGACATAATTTAGGAGGCAAATAAAATTCCAAGGTATAAACTATTTAAACTCAGAACTGAAGCTTCTTTAAGTCCCTCCTGTCATCAACATTTATGCTCAGTTTTATATAAGAAAATTGATAACAACCCAATAAAAAGAATGTTGTTTTTATGTCTGAGTGAGATAGCTACTACATATAATACAATATGGAACTACAACACAGAATATAACATTCTGACTAAACACTGTTTTAAAGATAATTTATTAATGTATAATATTTAACATAGATTGTAGCCCTGAAAAAAATCTTGAAACAAGATTTTGAAACAGATAAAATCTTGAAACAGATAAAATTTTATCTGATATTTTAAAATTTTTATATTATAGCATGCCTACAGGCAAGCTTTAGAAATTATGATCGCAAGTCCCAGTCTTATCCCTGCTATGCTGCACCCTCCCCCTAAATCCCTGCAAGAAAAGAAAGAAATTATCAGTGGCAAATATGAGTAATTTTTAAAGGTATATTATTCAAACTAGAGAAACATAAAATATGTAAATTGCAGCAAAACTTTTACCACCTGTGTAAATAAAAATAGGCAGTTATAAAGTTAATGGGAGCCACAGATTGTTTTAATTAAAGTAAATATAAAACTGATTTGGTCAGAGGAAAACTAGGACTAATTGCTTGAAATTTGTTAATTTTTACCATTAGGATTCATTCTTACTAAAGGTAAATATTTGTTCTTCCATTAATTCTTATTTCACCTTGACACACATGCTTTCAAACACAACACCATTCTTTGATTGCCTGGATTCTGAATAGATTTTCCCCTCAGTTCTTTATTTTATTTTATTTTTATTTTTTAGGAAAGAGTCTACAGGGTGTTCAGAGTCTCACTACTAGATTGGACTCGTCGCGATGTACCTGTTTTCAGCCTCCTAAGAGCTAGGATTTCAGGCATGTGCCAACACACCCAGTCTCGATTGTCATCTCAGCATACCCCCAGGGGTGGGGCCAGCACAACAGCCCCGAGGATCAAACCTGTGACTCCTGCAACTGCTTGCAGGAGCTTTAATCTGCTGAGCTATTTGGTCAGCCCTTCTGCTTTAGTTCTTATCTATGATTTATTTTCCTTCTTCATTTCTTCCCGGTTTCACAGAACATGGCACTACACTGGCAGAACGCTCTTCCCTTCATTACCTTCTCCACGGGTAGGTTTTTATCTTCCAGGAAACAATATTTTAAACTTATTCTTTCACCTTGTTCTCTATAGTTTTTTTTTTTTTTCTTGCTGTTTAAAAAGGGCATTACATAATAAGCAGAGATGGGCACTGTTCTTCTGTTGTTCAAAATCCCACACACCTACACAAGTGAGCTGTGATTATTTCAAGACTGGTGTGTTGGCTTCTATATCAGCCTGCAGGCCAATACACTGGGCGTCTTTAAGTTAAATTGATGCCACAGGAGTCTGGAATAAGACTATGGTCGTTATAGGAAGAAGAATCACTGAAACATTCACGTGTTATTTAGACCCAAATAAATTACAAAATTAATTTGAGAAAGTGTATGAAAAATATCCAGATCTATTTATTTATTTATTCATTTATTTATTTTTAAGATTCAGATTTGATAAAACCATTAATCTAGAGTAAATGCTGATACTTAGCATATCAACTGTGGGCAGACTGCCAACCCGGAGTTTTGCAGGAGCCCAGGAAATACAAGAAATCAGAAAGGTCAGAAAAGGTTGAGTGGAATAATTTTTGGAACTGTATTTTCAAGGTGAAATTTTCATATGGAAGATGCAAATAATTTATATTTAAATGAAATATTCTTATAATCAAGCTAAACTATACAAAGAGTGACAGTGATGTTTCTAACTGGCCCTTAGTCCTAGAGCACTGTAGTGAGAAAGTCTGAGGTTGAGTGTGCTGACAATAGCGCTTCATGGTGACTGCCACATGCGCAGGGGCAGAGAAAGCTGTCCTTCGATCTCTCGTTTGCCATCTGTAACCCAGACCACCAATTGGCTTTAAAAAATGTGAGAGTCAAGACTCATATACTGCTGTAAATTTTTTCCAAAACCTTTCAAAAATTT
>PVJA010023797.1:0-32569 GCA_004027025.1 Myocastor coypus | reverse complement strand
TTTTTCTCTGGGTGACTCTCCTTAGACGCACCACAGTTCATTCATCCCTTTCCTCTGAGGTCCCATGATCTCCTTGACCAGGAAATTTGGGACACCTCTGAGTTATAGCATATTACAGCACAGGTTCCCTTATATCCTGGGTCTTTTTTGACCTTGAAGGGCTAGGGCCAAAATATTGGCTATCCTTATAGTCCTTCTTTTTCTCCAATTTTTGGTCTGTTAACTTACATTCTGAGCCCTCCAGCAGAAAAGCTTTGTGATACTATTACTCTGTAACATAGGTACTTGAGCTTATCAGCACTGGCTTTCTGAGTATCAAATATCTTTGACTTAGCTTGGAAATGATATTTTCTGGCCATCATTGATATTCTAATAACTTTCCATACAATGTGATATAAGCAGTTACACAATTTTGACACAAATATTTGGAAATTCATGGAAATACAAAATATGGTATTTGGCCCAGTCTCTTATTTTCAAGTACTACTCTTGATAGAATGACAGTAACTGAGTTAACACAAGGAGCAGTATATATCAAAAAGACAAGAGTGACATGTATTCCAAACATAATTTTAGCGTTACATTGTGAGACTTAGCTTATTTCAAATGTGGGACTGAGGACTTCAAAGTCATGTCGAGACTAGTAAAACTCTGTAATTCCCTAAACTCTTGCATTCCTCCTGCTTCCAAAAGGTAAAATAAGTATTGGTGTTACCTGAAAATTTAACCCATCATTAGAAATATATGTGCACTAACATGGGCTCCAGAGCTTTTATTTAAATGCTGTTATTAAAGGAATTTATGTGTGTGTGTGTGTGTGTGTGTGTGTGTGTGTGTTTGTACATCTGTTTTCTTTATGCTTTGGTTTCATGTATCTAATATATCTGTAGATTGATATAAATAGATTGAGATAGAAATAGAGATAGATTAGACATATAGATATACAGATATGTAGATGTAGATATATGTCCCCTGCAGTATATCTGCAGCATTATTGTAGTGCTAAGGTTCTTACAACTCTGCATGTAGTTGACATTAAAAACAGCTGAGAGATAAAATGTTAAGTTCCACAGAATAAATTTTGTCATCCATAATGACCTGTAAATTTTGGGTTGTCCTCATTAATCAATGACTACCAAATATTTCTTGAGGATGTAATGTTCCAATGAGTTTTTCCATGTTTAACCTCATTTTGGTAAGACAGTAGAAATTTATCATGTTCATCATTAAGGGGTCAATAATGCTTAAAAATTTGGTACCCTATAAAATAGATGGAAGGAAAGTAAAGAGTTATAATAATTTTTCATATATTTAGAAAGCATTTCAGAAGTGTTTAAACATCAATTTAATAATTATATTAAGCATTTTATTAATCTATGAATGTTAAACAAAACTGCACATAAACTAATGTTCTCAGTCTGATAGGTTTGGCCAAATGTATATACCTATGTAACATCATTAAAATAAGGGTAGTAGACATATCTATCACCTTCAAAAGTTTTCTCATGTCTCTAGATGTTTTTTTTACAGTGAGAACACTGAACATGACTTACTCCTCTTAAACTTTTAAGTGCACAATACAGTATTATAAACTGTATGTCCACAACACATCTCTAGAACTGATTCATCTTGTGCTGCTGAGAATTTATACATTGAACAACATTTCCTTATTTCCCTCTCGGTTATTTGGGGCATCCACAATTTAATCTCTGCTTCTAGGAGTTTCCCTATTTTAGATAGTTCATGTAAGTGGAAACTAAAGATATTTTCTTTCTATGGCTGGCGTGGGTCATGGAGCACAACATCTTCGAGGTTCACTCATCTCACGGCAGGATTCGTTTCCTTTTAGAGGTTGTACACTAGTCCTCTGCCATAAACAAACTTCCCTTACTTTTGCATTTATCAATAGATAGGTTGGTCCCATAGCTGCTTCATTCTATGCACCATGTGCTCTTTCATAGGTGGCCTTG
Source organism: Myocastor coypus (assembly GCA_004027025.1). Classification (NCBI taxonomy): domain Eukaryota; kingdom Metazoa; phylum Chordata; class Mammalia; order Rodentia; family Myocastoridae; genus Myocastor; species Myocastor coypus. The sequence continues at coordinate 30,599 of PVJA010023797.1, read as the reverse complement.
AACACGCTTTGGAAATCAATTTTCTGTATCAGTAATTCGTTCCTTCTGTTACAAAACAGTACCCTACTTACAGATGTACCCCAATGTAAAAATTCATTTGCCTATGAATATTTGTGTGTTTCCAATTTTTGGTTAATCAAAGTTGTCATTTACATTTGTGCTCAAGTCTCTGTTTGGATGTTTGATTGTATTTACCTAAAGACTAATGGCATTAAGCATCACTTCATATGTTTATTGGTTAATTATATATTTTCTTTTGTAAAATACCTATCTTTCGCTCATTTTTTAAAAAATTGACTTTGTCTTTAATAGGGTGATGTAAGAGTTCTTCATATGATTTACATGCAAACCTTTTATTAACGACATGAAATATAATTTTTTTCTAATCTGAGCTTTCTTCACTTTTAATGATGTCTTATAGGAAGTAGACATTTTCAGCTTTTATTGAGGCCTACTTTATCAGTTTTTTAGTCTTTTTTGATCTCATCTACGAATCGTTGATTATCACAATTGCAGAGATTTTGTCCTGTGATTGTCTTTTGAAAAGTTATAGCTTTAATTTACATGTTTGAGTTATAATAATTTCAAGTGAATATGTGTGAGAAAAGGGTTGATTATTCCTTTTAAATATCTGCTGTTATTACACTATTTGCTGAAAATCTTTTCTATTTTAATAATTACTGTGATGCCCTTGGAGAAATCTATGGACCACATCAGTGTGGTCAGTTTCTCATTGCTGCACTCAGGCTCAGGAATCGAGATAATCTGTTCCTGCACTAACACCCAATGTCTCAGCTATTATTGTAGAATCACTTGGAATTAAATGTATTAATTCTCCAAATCCATTCTTTTACAAAAAACACATTGGCTATTCTGGATTATTTCATTTAGTCAAAATTCCTTAAATAATGCTGCTGTAATTATAACTGGAATTGCATTGATTCTGTAGATTAAATTGAGTATACGCATTTCAATAAAATGTTAGAATTCACCACTATGACTTATCTTTTTGCTTAGATAATTCTTAATTTCAGCAGTGTGCTACATTTTGACTTAAAAATCTTACATACATTGTTAAATTTATAAGTTCTTTGGTGTTACTTCCAGTGATATTTAAGCATTTTTTCTTCAAATCATGTATTACTAGTTTGTAGAAATAAAATTCTTCTTTTAAAAATTTAACTTATGTCCTTTAACTTGTTAATTTTACTTATTTCCAGTCATTATTTTTTGGTGATATTTTAGCATGTGTCTCTTCTATGTTCACAAGTATGTATTCAAATAATATAAACAGTTTTCTTTTTTTTTTCTTTCCTTTTTATAATCATGCTAGGTATGATCTGCAGTACAATGTTAAGGAGAACTTTCAGTGGCAGAATTCCTTTCTTGTTCCCAATATTACAGATAAAAGTATTTTCACAATTACGTTTGATGAGAGCTGTAGTTTTTACTTTCATGGAGCCTCTTGACCATATTGAGGAAGTGCCCTTCAATTCTTTATTTATTTTTTTCTTTTTTCTTGTTTCAGAACTTTTGTTTGTTTATTTATTTATTTTTATGGCGGGGTCAGCCTGCCCTGAGGGCAGGGCTGGCGCAGCATGAGCTGGGGATCAAACTGCGGTCCCTGCAGCCACCTAAGCTTTCCTAAGCAGGCGCTTTAGACCACTGAGCCATCCTGGCAGGCCCCTCAATTCTTAATAATTTCTTTATGAATGGGATTTTTATTTTATGCAAAAGTATTTTGCATACTTTCATCTGTATCCATAGAAATGATGGTATAGGTTTTCTCTTTAGTCACAAGCCTATGTTGATGTAATTTATCTCCCAAAGTTTGTGTGCCAGACTTTCGGTCCTCCGAGTGGCAGTGGAAAAGAGCTTCATCGTCCAAAACAGCAGAGGTGTGGCGCTGGTTGAACAGGTCACTGGGGTGCTGCTGGGCAGGTCCTAGTGCTCCTCCTGAGAGTGAATTGTTATACACACAGCAGGACTGTCTCTTCTTTGGCTCCTGTGCCCCCATGTGTGCATTCCCTGTGCGGTGCTCCTCTATGGTAACGGCTGCCATGCCAAGAACCAGAAAGAGAGGCTCTCACTGGAGAGCGGACAGAAGAGACTGACCAGCCCTGAACATCTAGCCTCAGACATTAGAAGCTGAACAGATCTCTTTCATATATAAGTTATTCAGTCTAAGTCATTTTCTTACATCAGCAGAAAACTGCCTAGTTCCACCCTGCAGGCACGTGGTGATTCCTGGCGACTGCAAAGGGCTCCACAGAGAGACTCAGCAGTGAAGGAGAGCCGTGGTCCTGAAGGCCCACACATGCTGGTGGCTAGTGCAGAGGCCTCACTTGTCCCTTCAGAGAACCACGGGCTAGGATTCATTGTGGAGAGGGTCCGGTCGCTTTCAGCACTCAGCATGGTTCCCAGCTCCATCGGGCAGCCCCCAGCTGGGCTCAGTCAGAAGCTGTGCTGGCAGTGGCAGGCCACCAGCAGGTGTGGGCTCCACCAGGTGACTTGCTGTCCCATGCACAAGCTGCTGTTGGCCTGCTTGGATGAATCAGTATAGACTGGGGTGTTGTCTCCACACATTGTCTGCCTGCGACAGCAGAGGCAAACCTGGAAATGGAATTTTTTTTCTTTTCTGTTCCCTTTTTCTTACCTGTTGTTGTTTGCTTTGTTTTATTTTTCTCTCCTTTATTGTTTGGTCTTGTTTTATAAGATCATGAATGTGGTTTCTAGCCTCTTTGCGCTTGTCACTCTATTCTGTTCTCTCATTTTAGCTCTTTTTCCGTCCTGGCTTCTGCACCCAGCCCCCAAAGTTAGCATAATCCCCTTTTGTCCTCCAATCTTACTTCTATTCACTTTCTCTTCTTCCACTTCTCTCCTTTCTCCTTATTCCAGTCTCACTTTTAACCCTGAAGGCAAAATTTACAAAGTAAGGACTTGCATACTGTATGCAACTTTCTGATTTATTTTACATTTTTTATTTAATCATAAATGTGGTTCACACATTGAGGTGACAAAGTCATGATTACCTCAGTTTGTTATTTTCTAGGCTGTGTTTTAATGCTAGTATTATCAGTACTACTATATACAAAAGTGGCATAACTATCCTAAACAGCTCTCCGTCCTACCATTCCAAGACAGATTGACTAAGCATCACAGAAAATACTGTGGCACAGAGATAAAGAACAGGGCCTGGACCAGAGAGGGGACAATTCCTCATCCTCAATAAATTGAAGAGGTAGATTCTTTCAGTGGACTCAAAAACCAAAAACCAGCTACACCTGGAAAATAATTCAGAGAAGCAGTCAATTCTCAAGGGTTTAAAATACTAGCCAAAAAACCCAACTACCTACCACAGATGATATATAAACATCGCTCTAAGAATTAAACTAAAAAAGAAAAAAAATAGAAAAGAAATTGAAAAGATGCTTAAACAACATGTAACCCTACACATCCAGTTTTCCCAAGGAAAATCAGGGCACAATGAAGTGGCATAATTCAAAGGCTATACACCTGGTTTCTCTGAAGTGGTAGCAAGCCATTGAGTGATTATTTCAAGAAAGAAATAATTTTTCAGAGAATGGCAGAGATGGTGTCCACAAGGAAAACCAGGCTTAGTGACTCTAGAGCAGACACATACCAAATGCAGAGGAGCTTCAAGAAATTCTGGAAGCCGTGAACAGTCAGCACAGGAAAGAAAGGGAATGCAGAAGGCAGATTCAAGCAGATATTGAGAGGAATAAAATTTCTACTGAAAGTATTCACAGCAGATGCAGCCAAGGTAGCTCTCAGACATAAAAAGCATGCCTGGGGTTAGTGATCATGAAATGAAAGATTTCTAAAAAATAACAAGAGACCATGAGAAATCAATCCAGAAGTTGCTAGATGAGGCAAAGCAGAATAAATTAAGATTGATTGAAGTCAGTGAAAAAGCAGGTGATGGAAAAAACGATATAAAACATATGCTTACATTTGTTTATAGATGTGTTGTAGTGAAAAAATAATTTTACATACAGGTAAGTTAGACAGACAGACCTCTAATTAGCTATGATCCAAAAAAAAAAATTCATAGCCAGTCATACCATAATGAAGACTAGACATTCAATAGTAAAATAAAATCTCAAAAGCTGTTGGGAAAGAAATATTTCACCTATAATGGAAAGCCCATCAAAGTCACTGCTAACTTCTCAACACAAAGTGCCTAGTCAGTGAGGGTTGCAGAGAAATATGCCGAGTTCTAAAGGGAAACAACCTTCAGCCCAGAACTACCTTTGAAAAGATCAAAATTATCTTTTCAAATGTGGAACTATGGGCAGGGCATGGTGGTGCATGCCTATAATTCCAGCAGTTGGGAGGCTGAGGCAGGAGGGTCAGTGTGAATTTGAGACCAGTCTGGTCTACAGAAGTGAGGCTACAGTTCAAGGCCAGCCTGAAGTACATAGCCAGACCCTGTCTCAAAAAGATGAAAAAAAAAAAAAAAAAAAAAAAAAAAAAAAAAAAAAAAAAAAAAAAAAAAAAAAAAAAAAAAAAAAAAAAAAAAAAAAAAAAAAAAAAAAAAAAAAAAAAAAAAAAAAAAAAAAAAAAAAAAAAAAAAGAAAAGAAACAAAAAGAAAAAAGAAAAAGAAAAAGAAAGGAACTATTTTTCAAAATATGGAGAAGAAAACAGCACCCTCATGAACAACCAATACATAACAGATGAGATTATGGTAGGTATTAAACAGTTTCTACAATTAAATGAGAGTGAAAAGTCAACATAGCAGAACTTACAGAACACAAAGCAGTTGTAAGAGGGAAATTTATAGCACTGAATGTCCATATTAGGAAAACAGAGAAAACACAAATAAAAGAACAATTGTGAGAAGTCTTTGAATGAGGTAAAGCATTAGCTGAAAAAATTAATTATTTGGTGGGAATAGGAAGTGATCATATGAATAGTAAGTTGATCTATTACTAGCAGCTAAGTATATTTTTGTATCATCTATATTCTAAGAAAGGGTGTTTCTCTTTCCTTTATACTTTCGTGTTTAATAGGAAGCACTGGAAGAATTTCTCATGACAGTACAGATGACTAAGCCAGACCTGACAGAATGAGTGTGTAGTATTTCTTCCCAAAAGCTTCCTGGTACTGCATGCTGAGCCAGCTCACCACCGGAGCACAGAGTAGGCCACCAAGACCGGCCATGTTGCCACATACCTGTAATCCCAGCACTGAAGAGGGTGAAACAGGAGTATCGCCCTGAGTCTGAGTGGTATAGAGTGCCCTTATATCAATCAAATAAATTAATAACTTAATAAAAGATTAAAAATAATAATAAACTACAAAGACCTTAGATGCAGTTGTAGCAAGCTGCTGAGTGAAGCCCTTTTTTAAATTTGCAATTTAATTTATGAAATACTTTGTAACTATAATTTTATATGACCTGAGAATGATTTTTAAAAACTCTAGAAAATCTTTATTTATATGAATTATTTTTATTCTTCCCATGGCTTTGCCCTGTCTTTTGTTTTGTTTTTTTGAGATTGGGTCTCAATCTATGTAACCTAGGCTCATTTCAAATTCAAGAAATCCTCTTACCTCAGCATCCCAGAGTGGTGGGACTACAGTCATGCGCCACCATACCTAGACTTTTTATTAATCTCTTAAGAAACATATCTTAATTTTTAAAAGCATCTCTCTAAGATTACCAATGTCTAGTTTTCAATTTTATATCACTTCAAGATACAAAATAACTCACTTGAAGAGGATAAAATGATAGTCCCTCCCAGAATTTATTTGACTAGGTTCCACAGGTTGAAAAGGTATATATATGTATATATATATATATATGTTCTTCTTTCTTTAGTAAAAGTAATGTGTGTGGGGAGTGTGAATGTGAAGGGTGAGACTTCTTTAGCATGCATGATATAACTGCAAAATAATTATTATTTGATAATAGGCATTAGGGAATGCTTATTACTCACTGCAAATATCATGTTTAAAATATTCTCCTTAGTTCACTGAGAATAAAAGCTTGTACTAATATTATTTAGATAAGATATCAGGTCTACATCTTGTCCTCTGAATACTACTAAGACAACAACATGCATTGCATTAATTATTATAATCATCCTACTAATTTGTTTTGAAACTGTTTTATTGCTTTTAATCCTTTTTCCTCATTAAAATGAATTTAAGAAGTGAAAAAAACTTCCAGGTACATACTGTACTATAAAATGATATGAAAAAATATTATTTCTCATTTTAATATTGAAGTAAAGCAGGCAAGAATAATGTGTGTCTGATGATTTGTTTTTCTCTGCTATTATGATCTTTTCCAATATTGACAAGCTTTGTTCTATTTTGTACAAAGTGTACAGAAAGTGGAATGAGAACAGGCAAAATTCAAGGACATTGTCAGCAGCTTTAGGTGTTACTCTGTGTCCCATGGAAAGGTCCAATGAACTCCTCGGAAAAAAACTTTGACTCCGCTGTCTGCAGCTCCTACCAGAAGTGAACCCACACTAATTTATCAACTGTGTAAGATTACAACCTTTCTGTGTCACCTGTCTTCCTTTCAATCCCTATAACACGGGAGAAAATTTCTTCCTTAGACTCTTCCTTCTTCTTCACTATTGCTTTTATAGCAAATAACAATAAACTTAGAGAATGAAAATCAAAGAAAATTCTATGCTGAAGAAAGGATACACCAATAGCCAATAACTTGGCTCTAGCCCTTCAAGGTCAGTGAGGACATAGGACATAAGAGAACCTGTACTGTAAGAGCCTATAGCTCAGTGGAGTTCCAAATTTCCTGTTCAAGGAGGTTATGGGGCTGCAGGGAATGTGATTGATGCCTAAGAAGAGTTGCTTAGAAAGAAAATATTCTCTCAGGCTTTCACAGAGAGCACATTGGTGAAGCCATGGCTGTGACTCATCCAGGTGGTTGACACTGACAAAAGTTCCATAAAACACTGTACATGGTTTCAAGATAAACCCTGAGGGGACTTGACTGACCTTGTGAGATACAAAAGTTACATTTTTAAAAATATAGGTCTTGCTTTATCTTGGTCTTAACCATCCAGCAGAAAAGTCTAACCATGAGGTGTAAAAAGGAAAGCCAGACTACTATGCTGAGCTATAAAAGGTTCAAATCAACAGCTTCTGATAATGCCAGATGAACTGATAATCCACTACTGTTGTGGACTATTAGACTATTTATAGCGATTTTCTCTTTGTGCAATGAAAAGGAAGATCTGCACTAGTGATACTTAGACAAGAAATCATGTCTGCATCTTGAAATCTGAACAACTGTGATGAAGATAACATTATGCAATGTATTAATTATTGTTAAAAAAAGAGAAAATTCTATGCTGATACTTTCAGAGGTTAAAAGTCTGAAATGATTTTGACAGAGCCACCTCCAAGGTTTTGGTCAGGATGATTTCTTCTGCAGCCTCAAGGAAGATTTCACTCTTTACCTGACTCAATTGCTTGGGGCCACCATGATTCCAAACCCAGTTTTCACACTCATGTTGCCTCCTTCTCATCTGTAGTTAAACAGTCCTGCACTCCTGTTACTATGGACACTTGTTATTATACTTATTTACCACTGGGATCATTTATAATAGTTTTCCATCTAAAGATCCTTAATTACACGTGCAACATGCTATTTGTCATGTAAGATAGAACTCATAACTTCCATAGCTTTGGACTTGTATGTCTTTGGGGATCATTAATTCATTACAGGATTTAAGATGCCACTAAGCTATTCTTTATTGTAAAAATGGACATTTCGAGTAAACAGGAAAGTCTCCGATGCAGTTTAACCCATTACTGGAGTATATGCCATGCATTTCCAATGAATTTTCACTGCTTGACATAGTAGTATACTTTGGTGGAGTTGATACGCAACACATTTTTTTTTCATATACATGCCCTAACATCATTTTTATTTCTAAATTTTTATGTTTTATATTTGCACATACACACAATGGATTTTGATTCTACCTGTTACCCCATGTCTCAACTCTAAGCCTCCATCCACTTATTCCCCTCCTTTTCTAATATTTGTCTCCTTGCTAATCTAAGGTGATCTTTTGCTCTTTAATTTAGAATCCACACAGTGACACCTGGATTAAGTGTGACTTAGTTTACTTAAGATGATGACATCCAGTGCTATCTATTTCTATTATGATATAAATTTGTTCTCTATGGCTGAAAAGCACTCTAGCATTTGTGTATATTTTCTTTATCCATTCATTGTTGGATACCTATACTAGCTTCACAACATGACTATTCTCAATTGTGCCACAGTAAATATGGGTATCCAGTTATTCATATATTATGCTAACTTTAATTGTATCAGATTATATACGAAGGTGTGCTATGGGATCATATAATAGCTTTGTGTATCCACTGGGATGGATTTCCCTTCTTCATTTATCTGAGGGTTTCCTTGGTGAGGACTTGAGATAATGATTGACTTCTATTTCGTTATTATTATCATCATTTGTATTACCATGATAATCAGTAGTAGTAGTTACTATACTGTATCCTTGAGGTGCCTAGCTGTGTGTTATATAGGAATGTGGAGAGAGAACAATGGAGAACAAATGAGAGACAAGATCTTCTCTCATCCATCCCTCCTTCCCTCCATCACCCCTCTCCTAGGGTCCCCTTGCTATGAAAAGAGCTCTTGTGCTGTTTCTCAGAGGAAATCCTAAGGAAAACCGTGGAAAATTACCATGCACTCCTCTACCTAGATCTCCCACTACATGAGCAATGACCAGCCATGGCTTATACGCAAGTTAAAATTACATTTATAAACTAGTTAAGATGATTAGTTCTAGCCGAGGACGCCCTGTCCCATATCTACTGTTCAAGATCTGTATCACAACAGAGTATTTTCTCATTGGCTATTCTTTTGCTATTGCTGTTGTAAACAAATAACCATAGACCCAGGGAATGAAAACAAAAGAATTCATTCATTAATACTTTTCAAGGTTAGAAGTCCAAAATGAATTTATAGATAAATTTTAAAGCAGTGGTTCTCAGTCTTTCTAATGCCGTGACCCTCAATACAGTTCTTCATGTTGTGGTGACCCCAAACCAAAAAATAATTTTGCTGGCTACTTCAAAACTGTAATTCCAAATAAATAACATTTTCTGATGGCTTTAGGTGACCCTTGTGTTTTGGTCGCTCGACCCCCACCAGGGTCACGACTTACAGGTTGAGAAGAGAGCTGATATTATATGCGGATACAGGAAAAGATGTATGCCCTGCCTGATTCAGTTTTCCGTGGCTGCTAGTATTGTCTTCAGGCCTCATAGCTCTAGCAGTTTAATGTGACCCCTCTCATTCTTCTGGGGTAACATGGTGCTGCATTTATTGCTCCTCATAAGGACATAAGAGATTACACTGAGGTTCGTGTGGCTAATCCTGTCATATTCATGATTACAGGTGCAGAACCCTTTTTGCTATGAATGATGGCAATCTGCATTTCACAATTACACTTATATCTTTAAGAGTTGTACTTATTTTGTCTTCCAGAGAATTAAGCATTTCTGTTTTAACATTTAGATCTGTGATCCATTTAAATCTTAGTTTTGTACTTGGTCAGGGATATGAGCCTAACTTCTGTCTTCTGCATGTAGATAGGCAATTTTCCCAGCACTAGTTATTAGAGTTCATCTTTTATCCAGCATAAGTTTTTGGAGCCACAATAAAAGAACAGATAGCAGAGTGCTCCAGGAGTTGTTCCTAAGCCTTGTATTATGTGTCATTGAACCATACGTTTGATTTTGTGTCAATACCATGGTGGTTTTTTAATCATTATAATTTTGTAATATAATTCGGTAGTATAACTTAAAGTTCAGGATTCTGTTGCTTCCTGATTTGCATTTATTGCCCAGGATTACCTTTGCCATTCTGAGTCTTTTCTGGTTTCCTGTGAAGCTTAAGATTGTTTTCTGTAGTTTCCTAATTGGGCTTATACTACATCTATATAGCAGTTTTGGAAGCACAGCCTTTTTTATAGTATTGATTGTGTTTATGTAGAAATACTGGATATGTTTCCATTTTCTCATCCATTCTTCAATTTTCTCTCATGAGCACTATGGTTTTGTGGCAAAGAAATTTCTTTTCCTTAGATTAATTCCTAAGTAATTATCTTGAGTGATTGTGAATAGTATCATTTCTCTATTTTTTCTAACTGAATTCATTTTTGGTGTATAGGACCAATATTTTTGAGTGTTGCTTTCATATCTTGCTATTGAGTTGAGTCATTAATTCAGGGAAGTTTTACATAGATTTGTTAGATCCTTTATATAGAAGATAAAAATTTCAAATAGTTACAATTTTACTTTTTCCTTTCTTATATACCGACTTTCTGTTTCTCTCTCTTGGCTCATTGCTTTGGCTAGTGCTTTGAGAACAGTATTGAACAGAAGTAGAGAGGATGGTATCTGCTTTTTTTTTTTTGATTTCCAGGTGAAAACATTTGGCTCCTCCCCATTTCATAGGATGCTGGTCATTGAAAGTCTTTTATGGAATTGAGATAATGTTCTTCTATATTTATTTTGTCTAGTATTTTTATCATAAATGAATGTTGGATTTTGTAAAAAGCTTTTTCTGCATCGATTGAAATGATTGCGATATTTGTTTTCACTTCTTTTTATGTGATGTTATATTTATTCATTTAAATATTTTGAAATATTCCTTAATACTTGGGCTGTGGCTTTCTTGGTCATGATATATGATGTCATTGATAATTTGTTGCACTGTATTTGATAATATCTTGAGGAGAATTTTTGTGTCTGTGTTCATTACAGAGAATGGCTGGAGGTCTGCTTTTTGATTAGGTCTTTCTCTGGTTTTATGATCATGGTAATTGTAGCTTCCTAGAATAATATCAACCGTACCATTTTTTTCTAATTATATTAAAATCTTTTAAGAGTATTGGCTTTAGATGGTCCCTAAAGTTTGTGCAGAATTCAGCAATGAACACTTTAGGACCTGAACATTACTTAGTTGGTAGCTATTTTCATAATCACTGCTTCAATCTTATTGGCTATGTTTGGATTAACCAGAAAATTAAATCTTAGTTCAGTTTTGGTAAGTCACACATCTTGAGAAGGCAAACTTGGAAGACAGTTATTGATTATTTTACAGATTTGCCTGAGCCTTGTTCACATAGGTGTCATTTTTCCATACTTTTATTTTCAATTTGTAGATTTTTATTGGTTTAAATTGGTTCTTCATCAAATATATATGACAAAGAAATAAAAGGAACAAGGATAGGGAAAAAGAAGCTAAATTATCATTATTTGCCTGTGACCTAATACTTTACATGAAAGACTCTCAAAACTCTACCAAAAGACCTCTAGATTTAATAACCACATTCAGGGGCAAAACTGCATACAAAATCAGTGCTGAAAAATTAGTAACATTTCTGTACACAACTAACAAACTCAGCGAGAGATAGAAGTTTGGGAAACTGTCTTTTGAGAATAGCATAAAAGATGACACAGGAATCAACCTAATGAAGAAAATAGAACTTCACACTGAAAGCTACAGTGTCATCAGAAAAGAAGATGGAAGTCTGCACTATGTCTCGCTTCTCTACAAAGCCACATGCAGTCAAAGGTGACAATTTCTTCAGCAGTGGCTGAATCTAATGTGTGTGATTGATTCATGGTGCAACGCTAGAACTAAAAGTGCTAGTAGAAAGGGTGTGTGATTGCTGAATCAGTCCACAGATTACTTTGTTACTATCCTAACCCGTTTCCTAGATAAAAAATAAAGGACAGAAACAGGTTTGTCTTGTCCCATGTGTCCTTGCTTGCTATGTTCCACCCCCATGAAGTGTTCCTTCTCTGCCATGCCTGTCTACCATGCCACTCTACCTCGGAGCCAGCAAATTACAGAAAGGGGGCTCTCCAAACTGAAAGCTAAATAAATCTTTGCCCCTTTAACTTTCAACATCAGATAATTTCTCATAAAAATGAGATTTAAGTAAGCTAAGACAAGGAGAGGATCAGTAAACTTATACTATTTGTTGTTCTTGGGTAAAAATAACCAATATAGTGAAAATGGACATATGTACCAATTGTTATATGGACGTAATGAAATTTTGATCAAAATACCAATAGTATAGTTCATAGAACTATAGAGATTAGTTCTAAAATTCCTTTGGAATGAAAACTACCTAGAGTAGTAAACATGAAAGGCAACATAGGGTCCATCAGGATTCCATGCTTCAAATTATAATACAAAGCTACCATGACAAAACAGCATGGTACTTGCAAAAGAAATAGACCTTTGGTTCAGTTTAACAGATCAGAATAGAAGGGGCAGAAACAACTCCAAAGTGGCATATACAGCCATGTTTTTGTTGTCAAAGGGGCCAACAACTTCATTCGAAGAAAAATAGCATTTTTAATAAATGGTGTTTTGAAAACTGGCTTTATACGTGCATAAAATGAAAACTACACCCTTATCTTTCACCATGCATAATCTTAAATCAGAATGGATCAAATATCTTTGTATTAAAAAGAGGCACTGCTATGGTTTAAGTCTAGTTGCCCCCCCCCCCAAAACCTCATGCAGTCATGAGGCAGGGACTTCTAGAGTTTGAGGTTAACTCATGATCCACTGGGACTATGGGTTTTAGTATTGCTAGGAATATGGCTGTGAATGCTCCTGGGATCATAGGTGTGAGTGCTACACCCAGCCTGGGGCATGTAGCTGAGTACAACTTAAGGGAGACAGAGCTCCTCCCTGGAGGAGCTCGGTTGTTGCTGCTACGCCTTCATTTTGCTCTCTTACTCCTTGCCTTCACCATGAAAGGTTGCTCTCTGCCATATGCCTCTCTGCCTTGGATCCAGCCGAGTATGGACTAAAACCCCCAGAAACTTTGAGCTAAATAAACCTTTCCTTCCTTCGTTTTCAGTGTTGGGCATTTGTCCCAGCAACAAGAGAAGGGTAACTGAAAGAGGAACATAAAGTAAGTGGAATTTTTTTTTTGTCTTTTTGAGGCAGGGTCTCGCTATGCAGTTCAGGCTGGCCTTGAGCTCACTTTTGTAGCCCAGGCTGGTCTCGAACTCGCACCAATCCTCCTGCCTCAGCCTCCCAAGTGCTGGGATTACAGGCGTGTGCCACCACGCCCGGCTGTAAGTGGAATTTTTGAAAACACAGTTGCAGTCCCAGTCTTTATCAACAAAATCTCAGTGGCAAAAGAAACATCACAAAGCAGCCACATCTGTGATTTCTTCATACTAAAATGTTTTTGCACAGTGAGAGAAATAACCAACAGGGTGAAAAGCCAACACACAGTGATAGAAAATATTTATTCCAGCTCTTACTCAAAAGACTGACGTTTAGAACACATAAAGAACTCAAAAAATCTAAATTCCAAATTTAAAAATATAATCCAGAAATGAGCATATGAAATGAGTAAACACTTTTTAGGTACAAAGATATATTTCAAAATGTTCAACATCGCTTGTCATTCAAGGAACATTAGTTAAAACAAGGCTGAGATTCAATTTAACCACAGAAAGAATGCCTATCACCGTGTAATCAACCAATGGCAAATGCTAATGAGGCTCTGGGGTAAAACAAACTCTTCTCCAAGGCTGAGAGGGAGTAGAGACTTGTGGGACAATTGTGGAAATCAGTGTGGGGATATCTTAGAAAACAAAACTAGAGGCTTCATTTGACCCTGCTCGTCTCCTCTTGGGATTTTCCTGAAAGAATTAAAAGCATCACACCATGACAATACATGCTTACCAGTGTTTATAGCACAATTTGTAACGGCTCAATCTTTGAAATAGGCAGCAAGTCCATCAAATAATAAATGGATAAATAAGATGTAGTAATTTTAAATATACAATGTAGTACTATTTTTCTATAAAGAAAAATGAATTTGAGATATTTTTAGGTATGAATACATGAGCCGGCCATAAAAATGAGCGAATAAATGAACAAAGGTTCTGAAACAAGAATAAATAAATAAATAAATAAATAAATAAAATTCTTTAAAAAAAAGAAAATGTTTTATGTTTTCATCATAATTTAAATGGCATAATCAGGAGTATATTATTTCCTATAAATCATATAATGCCATACATTTATCTTGTCATATGTACATATGAAATGTGAACCCAAAGGTGACAACCTACTCTAAAAATAGAATTTAAAACATGACAGTTGCCGAGACTGAGGTGTAAACAAATTTGCAGCAAGGATGGTCAGGTTTCTCTGTTGCCAGTGAGATACAGAACAGGCCAGAATCACTTGTAAATGAATATACTGAATGAGACTTTTCAAAGTCCCTGTTGACTTTCAAAAAGTGCTCAAGTGTCCTATTGTATTGGTTACTTTTCTTTTGTCGCTGGGAAAAATACCTGGCACCCAAATTTAAGGAAGGAAAGGTTTGTGTAGCTCACAGTTAGTGGAGGTCTCGGTCCATACTCAGCTGGCTCCAAGGCAGAGAGGCACATGGCAGAGGGCAGCTGTGCATGATGACAGAAAGCAGCAAGAACCAAAAGGCAGGAGCAAAGGCTGCAGCAGCTAGCAAGCCTCTCTCCCTTCCTTACATTTAATTCCTGCTGCCCACCCCAGGGCAGGTGTAGCAGTCACACCCACTACATCAGCATAGGATCGTGAATTAATCACAAGCTCTAGTCACCTGCTGCAATGACTACATGATGCTTTGGGGGGTCAACTAGACCTACCCATGATATCTATATTCAGGAGAATAAAAAAGGCAGAAATGTGAGACTTCTGCTGAATAGTAAGTGTCAGGTTGATGAGAAATCTACTTTGGACTCACTTTGTGCTACATGGAGCAGCCTTTAAACCACTTGGCCTCTGTATTTTCTTTATTATTATCTTTTTTTGTTGTTGTTGAGACAAGGTTTTGCTATATAGCCCCAGCTACCCTTTAATTCACAGAAATTCTCCTGCGTTCACCTCCAAATGCTAGGATTCCACATATGCACAACCATACCTCACTTATGTTGGATGTATGCCATTAATTTTTATCTTATTTTGTTCAGCTACAGCAGGGCTTCTCACAAGAGGAAGAAAGTTTTCTTACTGAAGCATGCCTGGTTTTCTGACAATAGAATTTAAAGACCATTCTTCTCTTATCAGTCCAACTTGGTTAATGAGTGACTGCAAACAAGAGATGTGATATAACTGAGGTGTGATGGATATATAATAAAATCAGAGCATACTATGACATCTTTACTAAAGCAATTCAGGGAAAAGTCCTAAAACAAACAAATGCATTGAGGTCAGGTGTGGAGGCCTATGCTTGCTATCCCATTCCTCAGAAAGTTGAGAAAGGAGGATCACCACGAGTTGAATGCCTACCTGGGCTATATAATGAGTTGAAAACCAATCTGAAATACCTAGTGAGAGCCTGTTTCAGACAAACAAACAAATACAATTGAAGATTTCTTAAAGGATTCTTATAGTTGCCCATGAAAAATGGGTACCTACACATACACGGAGTAATTAAGCAATATAATTTAACATGAATATCGTGATAATGAACTAATAATTTTGAGCATTATAATCTATACATTGGGGAACTTCGAGTAATAATATACTAATTTATTTATTTATTTATTTATTTATTTATTTATTTTTGTCTTTTTGAGACAGGGTCTCACTATGCAGTTGAGGCTGGCCTTAAGCTCACTTTTGTAGCCCAGGCTGGTCTCGAACTCGCACCGATCCTCCTGCCTCAGCCTCCCGAGTGCTGAGATTACAAGCGTGAGCCACCATGCCCGGCTAATATACTAATTTATACTAGGTCAATTTTATATTTTTTTTTCTTTTTTGTAGTACTGAGGATTGAACTTAGGACCTTGTGCTTGCCTGGCACATGCTTATTCTACTGAGTTATCTCCCTGGCCCCCTGCTATAGGTTCTTAAAAGGAAATTCATTCAACAATGAAGGCCTAATATATTTCTAATTATATTATTCAAAATTAGTTGTTATTTAAACAAATTTGAGATGAGACAGATTTCATGAAGTTCTAGACAATTGTAAAGAATCATGACTTTAACAATAGATGAAAATATTGCAAAATTGATTTCCCAGTTGGATAAAAGATCCCTATCTAGTGACTTATTTTTGTGGTCTAATTTATGTGTGACTAAAATTGTAACTGAACAGATAAAATTTCCTTAAAGTTTTTAACGAGTTTCTTCAGAGTTAACTATTTTATTAGGAAACAAGCTCACCTGTTTCACTTGTAAACACAGCAGCTATAAATGAGCTATGTTATTCTAATGGATGGCATGAGGAGTAATTTTATCTAGACATAAGTGAAGGCTGTTGTTCTTGAGGAAGAATTTTTTTACCTTTTTAAATTTATTTTGAAGAGTATAGTAATAATTGATATGACATTAGAAACTACACACATTTAGAAGACCAAGATGACTGCTATTCAATAGGTATTATACAAAATATATTCATATTTGCATTTTTAGAGGCATAATCATTTTATTAGATGCTTTGTTTATATTTAGAATTCATACGTTCAGTTTCAAAGACAGAAATAATTTTGAATATCCCTTACTTGAGGACCTGCTATGTCAGTTATTAAATTACATAATCTGAATTATTACAATTGATTACAAAGTAAAGTGTGATTCTTACCAGTTTGATCGCCTATGCTTTCATATTTTAGTCCTTATAGTAGTGACCAATTGTCTTAGTAAAATAAGTGTTAAAAATCACTTTTAGTACTTCTAATATTGTCTATGTTGTATATAAATTTTAAAACATATATAGTATCCATAAAATTTAAGAACATTTCAGAATTCCTCAAATATTAAAGACTAATAATGTACAAACCATTTTATTTTATTTTATTTTTTCTTTTTGTATTTTTTATATTTTAGGGAAGGGTTGGGTCTACAGAGTGTTCAGGGTCTCACCACTAGATCCTACTCAGTGATCCACCTGTTTACAGCCTCCTAAGAGCTGGGATTACAGGTGCACTCCACCACGCCCAGTCTCAATTGTAGTCTCAGCAAGCCCCTGGGGCGGGGCCAGTGCAGCAGGCCCTGGGATGGACTCCCTGGCCCCTGTACCTACTTGCAAGCACTTTAATGTGCTGAGTGATTTAATGGGCCTTTTTTATAATGTTAAATTATGAAAGAAAAAGTACAAAGGTAAATATATATCACCTCTCTTATTTCATGTTTAGAGACAATTTTTAAGCTATCATTGCATTTCAATTTATAATAAAAATTTACATGTAACATAGCATTATAATTTTTCTTACATGTATTAAAATATTCCATTTTGAACTGTCATTAATTTATTTCTATATTGTTTTTCATGGGTGTCTTACCTTATTGATTTTATTGTCTGCTAATCATATTGTGTAGAAAGTAAAATATTTTGCATTTTTCAATGAGACATACCTAAAGTTCTAGGGAAAGTCTTAGCTTCTTGTAGTTAAAATAGCAGTCAGTGTTTCCTGTCCTGCACAACACCCCTCAGCCTGCACCACCCACTCTAAGGTCACCTCAGGGCACTGCTTCACTCACTGTTTCTTAGCTTCTGGGGCCCCAGTGCTCAGAGCACAGTCCCTGGCATTGCTCATCTATAGCAAAGAGTAAGCAGAAGTTGCTGAATCTGGCCAAGAACTGAAAGAGGCAAGAAAGGATATCTATGGAGGCTAAAAGTCCTATTTCCCTAAGTGAACAAGAAATAACCCATGTGGAATTGAGCTGTAGAGATGCCCCTCAGGAGTCTCCAGGCCACCACTGCAAAGGTAACACATTCCTTCCCCACAGAGCCACTGCTCAGGGATGCGGTAGCTCAATTTCAAGGGTGTGGGTAAAACGAGGAAGCAAGCTCATCTATTTCATTTGTGAAGACAGCAGCTCTAAACTGAGCTAAGTCATTCTAATTGAAGATGTGATTGAAAGATATTTAGACATGATTGCAAGTTCCAGGCTTTGAGGAAATATTTAAAGAGCCTTATGTTTACTGAAAATGTAGTGGGATATTGTAAAGTCACATTACAAGTGTAACATTGGGTTTGAAGTTCAAGTTTATGAACCCCATGCATCTGTGATCCCTAGTATGTGGCCTGAAGGATCACCTCCATCCTCCTGTCTCACTTTTTCTCTCTGCACATGTTTTCTGTGGCCTCCAGAGAAGCTCACTGCTGGGATCCTGGGACTCTTCTGCTTAAAACTTTCTATGATGGCCACAGTGACAGTCACTATTTCCTGTAAGCATATTTTCAAAGGATAATAAGGCAATGTTGTACTTCACTAATTAAATTTACCTCCAAACATTTCTTAATGTCAGGAAGAGAGATCTCCTTTTATTGGACTAAAGATGGATCATTATTCTGAATTTTTGAAATTTGTAAATGAAAAGAAAATTGTAGGTTTGTTTTAAATTGTATTATGTAATTATATTCTGTAACTACTGAAATAACTTTCCAAAAATCTTTTATCATTGTAATAATGTTGTTGGTTAAATAAATTTTGCTCCCTATTACTCTCAATCTGCATAGCATATACATTTCACAATTAGAAAGTCATATTTATGTATTACTGTTTACAAAAATTATTTTTCTAGCTACCACAATATACATAGGGAACAGTTCTTTCAGCTAAAAATGCAGAAATATATACTGATTCAGTGTTCTGATATTTATACAATTCATATATTGTCTCTAATTGAACCTATGCAAAAAAAAGATGCTGAAAATCTTACAAGAGCAACTAGAAAACTGCGTACTAAATATTCATACATAAGGGAAATATTCCTTTTTCTCCTATGTTATGAAATATATTATTTCAAATTGATGCACAAAAATATGTCTTGATATGCTATTAAAGGGTACATTAGCTAAATTACCTGACCCTTCCTGCCTGCGCCGGTAGATTACTGATGGGTCAGTGCCAATTGCTATTCCTCTATTTCTTTCTGACACAAACCTATGAATTAATGTAAGATACAAGTAAAGGGAAGTTTTGAAAAATAGGGACAAAGAGGCACATTATCTCCTGAGAAGCTTCTTGATGGATTCTTGGGTGCCACCAGCCTCATCCTAATGGTCACGGCAACAGTGATGGCGAGTTGTGAGTGTAGTTTTCAAAGCTTGTGCAAGAACATCCTACTGTTGTGATTGAGCATGCTTTTGAAATTTCACTGTATCAGAAGACATAGCCTTTAACTTTATTTCTATTTGCAATGTGGATATTTCTTCTGAATTTTTCCACAGTATAAAAAAATAAAGGATAGCAGTGAGCACTTTTTTAAAATTATATTTATTTGTTGTGACTTCATAACTCAAATATGCTTTAGGAATTCAAAGCACTTTATTGAGAAATATGAATTTATATTTTATAGCTGAAAGATTTTGATGTTTGTCACTACACTTTTATTAAAATTATTTTCTCGAAAATTTCATTGTTTTGTTAATTTTCTTCGTAAAATTACTTTTATTCTAATTGTAAACATCATATAAATTTCAAATTAAGCACTCAAATTTAATTTATTTACACAGTAATATTTATATGAAGTTCTTACTCTTTTTAGCTACTACAATGCAGGACCAGAACAAATCTTCACTGATAAAAACCCCAAAAGGTACATAGTAAATTTCAAATTTTTTTGTATTTTAATAGATTATATTTATTTCTCTATCTCAGACCATAATAAATGATAATAGATTTTCTGGGGAAAAAACAAACTATAAAATGGTCACTAAATGTTCACAAATAAAGATTATAGGAGATTTTAAGTTTGCTCAACAAACAGAAATACGCATTTACACTTACTGTACATTTTTTCCTGACAACTGGCTCAAATTTCTTACTTGAATAACATGATGAGAGATAAATTTGCTACTATAGAAGGACATTTCATTCACTTATTTCAAGATACCAGAACAGAGAAGCTTTTTTAAAAAGTTTATTGGAGCACATTAATTACAAGACAAGAGGCTGACCCTTTTTGTTGTTTTTGTTTATAAGGCCATGTTTTGTTTGATATATACCAGCCTATGGGGGTGCACATATATGTTACATACATATACGTGTTTATGTAAATTCAAACTTATCAGTTTCCTTTTAATTTTAAAATTTCATGATGTTTCTTGGTAGAAACCCACAATCTTTCATCAACACATCATTGTGCTCGCTGTCCAAATGAGTGGCTAACGTTTTCCAACAGTTGTTATTACTTTGGTGTGGAAAGGAAAACCTGGACTGAGAGTGTGGTGTCCTGCATTTCTAAGAACTCTAGCCTGACTTACGTAGACGATGAGAAAGAAATGGTAAGAGTCTCACTGTTTCAAATAGTTAATTAGAAGTTTTATTTTAGCTCACATTATATATGGGCAGCTCAATCATCTATATCTATGTATTTTTTTGGGGAGGGAGAACAGGGTTTGAACTCATGACCCTGCACTTGCTAGGCAGGCACTTGTGCCACAGAGCTATCTCCCCAGACCCCCCTCTATAGCTACTAAAAGTCTATGATATTTTATTGTTTGATATTATATGAATTGATTTGTAACTTGCTGATGCACGTTGATTTCCAGATTTTGCTTTGCTTAGAACATCCTATTTATGCAAGTTTTTTTTTTTTTCTGCTATAACTTCGGTATGTAATTCTTCCAAACACAAAGTAATCTAAACATCTCGTGGTGGTGCAGACTCATTATAAAGCGATAGACAGACGTCATTAATGTCAAGGGAAAAGGCAGAACTCTGCAGCCTCACTGTCCTGGGACTGCACCGTCTTACTAGTTGTTTTTTTTCTTGTAAACCACCAACCATCCTGACTTGGGCTATTTATTGTAAGCTACTGCTGTCTGGTTTTAGATTTCTGTGAAGGGAATCTGCTCTGTGTATTTTTACATCTTTGTCTTTCATCCTGATGTGGTTTCAGGGTGATTCGCCAGCACTTCAGTTTGCTAATTGTTAGAATGAGCACTTTAGGATTCACCACATCTGGTGACTTGATGGGTAGGGTGAGTTGGTGTTCTCGCAATAGAGGCTGCCTAGGTGGGGCACTGGCCATCCCTGAATCCCCTTTGCTGAACCCCACATTCTATCTTTGCCCCAGCATCCTTGAAGAGGACAAGCACTTCCAGGGCAGCTTGCTGGCGGTGGTCTCCAGAGAGCTCACCATCACCAGGGCCCTCAGCCCTGTGTGGTACTGCTGGAGAGGCTGCGCTAGTGCAGAGCAGGGCTGGGTTCACAGCAGCCGCTGATGACTGCTGGGCTGGGCGCTGGAGCCTGCGGGCCAGGTTGCTTCCTCTGCTGATGAGAGCTGAGAGAAGCCGCGCTTGTTAGCTCTCTAACCCTGGAGACCAAACCTGTTCACAGTTTTACTTCTTCCTACCTCTCGGAATTCCCCTTTACCTGTGTTTCTCATTAATTTGTGAGTATATGTCAGAAAGAAATAGAGGACAAGTTGGTACACGTTCTTCTGAGCCATCAGTATTCCAACAGTGCAGGCAGGAAGGGCCAAATTGTTAACAGTGGTGTGGTGTCCAGAAAGCCACATTTTTGACTCCATGCCATTTATTTCTTCTGTAGTAAGTGAATAATTTCCTTCTAAGATCCAGACGCTAAGAGACCTAGCGCAGAAGCACGCTTCTTTAGCCACAGAATCTGAAGAATTTAACGCATAGCATCTAGAAACTTACCTCGATCTTGCTAGGTTTGTTCTGTTCACATGGGTGACTGTTTTAGTACATGAATCACATCTTCCCTTTTATTCTGAAAAATCAAAATATTAGGAGCAAGGGTGTAAGAGTTGGTTTATAATCGGTGGTAATTTTTAGCAATGCAAAGGTTATTTTTAACTTAACATGATTTAGCTTATTGATTTTTTGGGTTGAACATGAAGAATTCTACAAAATTATACAACATTTTTAAAATAATGAAAGCTCTCTTGCTGGTTATGTAAATGAAATCATTTGTTTCTGACAGAAATTTCTGCGTTCTTTCTCACGTCTGTCTTGGATCGGTGTCTCGCGCTCCAGCAGAGATCACCCGTGGCTGCTGATAAACGGCTCAGGGTTCCATTGGCAGTAAGTAGTTTTTTTTTGTTGTTTTTTTTGTTTTTTTTTAAAACAGATACATGCAGAAGAAGTACAAAAAAAGAAAATTAAGAACGTTATTATTAATTTATTTGAACAGGTAATATGCTGCAAGTTTGTGAAATATTAACATAAATTTTAAAGTATGACTTTCTAAATACTGGTTCTTATTATATGAAAAGTCATTATTCAATATTTAATAAGTACATATCCCTTTCTTTAATCACTTTTTTTTTTTTTTAGAATTTTTATTCTTGTTTCAGAACTTTTGTTTGTTCATTTTTTAATCACTCTTTAAATGCTTCTGCTTCACAGGCCATTTCCTAAGCATACTTTCACCATGCATTTTCCCCCATTACAGGATACAGGAATCGTCACCCGGTGAATTCAACTGTGTTTGGTTAACTGCTCCTCTCCTTATAGCAGAGAACTGTGAATCTGCACATACATATAATTGCAAACGTAAATTTGGGAATTAATATACCTCAATTTGGAGCCTTTCAGGTAATTTTCTATGTTTTAAAATAGAAATAATATTGGGGCCGTGGAGATAGCTCCGTGGCACAAGTACCTGACTGGCAAGTGCAAGGCTGTCAGTTGGAAACCTGATTCCACCAAAAAAAAAAAATTGATTTTACAGGTGTTAAATTGAAGTAGATGAGCTCTAATAGCAGACATTTAAAAAGTACCATTGAAATGTCTTATTTGAATTACAGAGGAAGGACACTGCTTCTGTGCCTACTTCCTTTTGGTCAAGATTACAGTGGCCCTGAAGTCTTCTAAAAACTTATACGTGCTGCCTGAGCCCGTTTCTGTGAGGTGTCGAGAAGAGGCAAGAAGCGCACAGAGGCGGAGTGGATGAGGCGCTGTGAGTGGCTATGGGAGGAAGAGTGAGACGAGCTGAGACGTGACTAGCAGTGAAGGCAGTGTTGCCTTTGTGAAGAGCGTAGACATTAGAACACTTGAGAGCTGCGCCTCTGCGAATGTGCCCACAACCGCTGGTACACAGCCGTGCTAGCGGGTGAGTTCCGTGCTGTGTGCATTAACGTCAGCAAAGCTGGGTAAAACTGGGATTGTAAAAGATTTTAATAAAATAATGGGATTATGTTTGAGGCTGCATTTAACCTTCAATATACTTTTCAGTTTTAGTCATCTTGGTAATAGCGGCTTTTCTGATCATTTCATGCTGTGTTCTTGAACATATAATCTTTTTTATCTATCATTTTCTGTATGTTTGATATCTGAATCTTGAAAATATGGTTATGTGCATATATGCTCTGTAAGTGGCCCTATTATTTTAACATTTTTATTAGTAAGTGTTATTATTGTAAACAGAAACACAGTTGAAGTTTGTGTGCTCATTTTATATCCAGTGACTTCACCAATCTTAAGTGTTAGTTTGCATTATTCAAGTAAATGTTCTCAGGTTATTTTCTCTATAAACAGCTGCTTCATCTGTAAAGTGTCACTTTATTTATTTCTTTTGAAGATAAAAACCTATTTATCTTTCCTTTGATAATTTTTACTGGCTGCTGTTGTGTTTCCAGTGTCAAGTTGAAGTTGTTGTAAGGGTTCCATGTGTTTTATAGGCTTTTGTGATGTAGGGAAACAATTTTAACATTTCATCCTGATTTATGAATTTTTTTCATTATATTTTTTTCATGTGGAAAAAGTTCTGTAATGTTCCCATTTTCTAATAGATTTTATCATAGAAATAGTGCCATCTTGTGTTGTACTTCTGTGACATGTTAAGCATTCTTTCCTTATTCGCGCTCAAAGATAGAGATACCTGAGAGAACTCACTGCTGGTCTCCTCTCGAGATTCCCGAGGAGGCTTGCTCTTCCTAACCAGAGGCTCCGTGGAGGAGCTGTTGTTTGTAAATGTTACTCCTCGTAATGGGTTCCGTGTGAGCTTCTAGAATGGCTTTATGGGAAAGTTTATGTAACAAATTCAGTTTAATACGTGTGATTTTACTCCATTTGTTTTACTGCATTTAGTAATTTGTGTGTGCTTTCTAGGAATATCTATGTCATATGGATATTAAAATGAATTCTTAATAAGGTATATTATCTGCTTAGGAGACATAAAAGGGAAATGATAGCTTGACTTTCAATTCAGATTTAAAATATCTGTGTCTTCCCAACTCAATTTTTCGCATCTTTTCAATTAAAATATCTTTGGTTAGTTCTCCTGCAGTGCAATTATTCTCTGTCATGGTTTTGTGCTTCCTCTGGTTTCTATCTTCTGCTTAATTATCATTTGATTTCAGCTTGTTTACTCTTAAATTTTTTGTGATGTAATGCTCATAATTCAATCTTTTTTCTTTGTAACGTTGCCTTTAAGAGAATCAGTTTCTCATGAGAACAAATTTTGCTGTATTATATTTTTGTATGACTTGTATAAAGTTGCTCTGTGGTGCACAAGTGCAAAGTCATGAGTTCAAACCTGATCCCACACACACACACAAAAAAACTTGTATAAAGTTATGAGCATACATTGTGTTTATTTTAGTTGATAAAAATTTTAAACTTTTGGTTATTGACTTCAATTTTAGGAGGTCAGGTAATTTTTCTGAAGGTGAGATATTATATCCTCTGTTTAGATTAAAGGGAGAGGAACAAACTTTTACATATTTTTAAGTTAAAATTTAAATTAAATGTGCCTACTGGGAAATATTGACTAGTAGGCTCCTGCACCATTAGCACATATAGCAGTGTGCATGAAATTAGAACAATATAATGTGTTTTTAGAAATATCCATATGAATTTAAACATACAAGTGTTCTGTGTTGGCATAAACTGCCTATGTGAGTGTGTTTGTATTTTCTGGCTGTCTAATTTAAGCATTTCCATAGCCTTACTAAGATAGTTGCTTGTGTGATAAACAGAAATATGGAATTGCTTAAATATCAAATGATGACTGCTTCATTATTTCTTTCAGCTCTATGTATTTTTGAGTATACATGCATTTTTCAAAAAACATTGTCAGTAGTTTAAATAAAATAATAATGGCATTATGTTTGAGGCTACATTTAACCTTCAGTGTACTTTTCAGTTTTCGAGATCTTGGTAATTGTGGCTTTTCCAATCACTTCATGCTGTGTTCTTCAACATATAATTTTCTCTTTCATCTATCATTTTTCTATGCTTGATATTCAAATCTTGAAAATATGGTTATTTGCATATATGCTCTGTAAGTGGTCCCAATAAAGCTGATAATATAAAGTGCTTCTTTACTTGCAATAAAAGTTCTCTTTCTAATGATTGTATTTTCTTCAATTAACTTTCATCTTTGTACTTATGTTCAGAGTATCTCATTAAGGAAACATTAAGATATTTTAAACATAAAAATTCTGTACTAATTGAATATTATTCCATACATCAGATATTTCCATATATTATTAAATATGCTGTTTGTTTATTTGAACATATAATATATACATATCATTCATCATAATTTTCTATGATTATGTCAGTTTGATGTTTTAAACATTCTTTTACTATTGCCCTACATTTCAATGCGTGTGTAGTTTACACATGAAGGTCTAGTGAGTTCACTGTTTTAGCCTTTCTCAAATACTGTAGAGGACCTTAATACCTTCAAGCCTGTGCTTTTTCCATGAGTTCTAGCATTAATATATTTTTAAAATTTAAACTTTGTCACTAATACTTTACTCATTCATGATCCACTTAGATGTAGTAACATGATTTCTTTCATTTTCCTTTTTGCACACCCAAAGTTTTCATTTGACATAGTAATTGCATGTAACGATTCTTAAATATTTCCTTTAGAGTCAGTTGACAGCTGCATTTCTTTTTTTTTTCTTAAATCCTTGGAAATAAATATATTTTGACATGATATTAGAAGGACATTTTTCATTTCTTGTTAATTTACAATTTATTCATCTTTCAGAAGATTCTGGAAATAGGTATCAGTATTTGTTGCGGTTTATGTGTAGTAGCTGTTCTCCCAAAGCCTCATGCAGCCATTGGGGTGAGGTTCTAGAGTCTGTGCTTAATTCATCACCTCAGGTTGGAATTACACGTGTGAGTGCTGCTGGGATTATGGGTGTGAGCGCTACACCCAGCCTGGAGCAGATGGCCTGAAGGCAGAGGAAGGAGTCAGACTTGTTCTCTGCGGCCACTATTGCTACCACTTCTCCCTTTTGCTATCTGCTCTTTGACATGAAAGGCTGCTCTCTGCCATGTGCCACTCTGCCCTTGGAGCCAGCTGAGTATGGACTGAAACCTCCAGGAACTATGAGCTAAATGAACACATCTTTCCTTTATTGTGGATGTTGGATATTTGTTCCAGCAAGGAAAGAAAAGTAACTGCAACAGTGTCTTAGTTACTTTTTGCTCATTGCTGGGACAAATGCCCAACACTCAAAATGAAGGAAGGAAAGGTTTATTTAGCTCACAGTTCGTGGAGGTTTCAGTCCATATTCGGCTGGCCCAAGGCTGAGTAGAGCAGGGCGGAGAGCATCCAGTTCATGGCGGCGGAACAGCAACAAAATGGCGGCAGAGGTAGCCAACCAAACACGGCAGCAGAGCAACAGCAACAGCTAGAGCTCCAGTCTCTCTCTGTCTCTCTTTATATTACATTCAGGCTCTCCACCTTAGCTCCCACCCTAGGCTACACCCATAATCCCAGAAGTACTTCCACCCATAATCCCATCAGTACTAAAACCCATAATCCCAGGAATCATGGATCAAGTCTCAAACTCTAGAAGTCCCTGCCCAATGACTCCATGAGGCTTTGGGGGGACAACTAGACATAAACCATAACAAACAGTATTAATAGATAGTTAATGTAATTTCTACACTATGTATTTAGATTTTCTCTCTTTATAGCATGAAGAGTAAATTCAAACTACCTATGCTGAGTGGTTTTGTTGTGTCTTTATATTTTGGTTGAGTTTTTATCTGAGCACAGATTTCATTAAAGTTCCATGGCTGGAGAGTTTTAAAAAATTTTATTGTTACCTATAACGCATTTGATAAGTGTCATTATTTAAATAAAACTATAAAGTAGAAGAGCAGATATAAATATCTCAATTTAGATATACACTATCAACGGGCAATCTGATAGCTCAGCAGATTAAAGAGCCTGCTTAGGTAGAGCGCAGGAACGGGTACAATTCCTGGTACCACATGCCCTACTGGCTGTGCCTGTGGGGCTGGCTGAGACTATGATTGAGACTGGGTGTCGTGGCACGTGCTTGTAATCCCAGAGCTTGGGAAGCTGAAAACAGAAGGGTCACTGCGGGTCTAGTCTGTGTAGTGAGACCCTGTACTAAATACATGAAAAAAGAAATAAATATAAAACTTCAACGTATCTGAAACTCCTAGGCATTTTAAAGGATTTCATTGTTTTAATTCTGTAATGCATGTTAGAAAAAGGTTATTTGTGAAAATATGTTAATATTTCCATACAAATAGATTTAGTTCTAATATGTAAAAATACATATAATATATACACATATGAACACGGCTAGCCTAGTTGATGAATAACGTATGACTACCAAGCATAGATTGCTTACTAAGTGCTAAGCAGTGGGCAAGTTAGGTCTGACCCTGGGAGGGTTTCACACACGAGAGACTGAAGCGGGACGACTGACTCTTTCC
The DNA here is from genome assembly GCA_004027025.1 of Myocastor coypus. Classification (NCBI taxonomy): domain Eukaryota; kingdom Metazoa; phylum Chordata; class Mammalia; order Rodentia; family Myocastoridae; genus Myocastor; species Myocastor coypus. The sequence goes on along the minus strand of PVJA010023797.1, from coordinate 2,884 downwards.
GTATTTGTTGTCGAGTGTGTTGAGATAAAATTGACATGGCAAAAACCGACCACATGGAAAGTTTATAAATGGACAGGATTTTACAAGTGCATACATTTATGGTACCATTACTAACACCAAAGTGATCAGCATCTTAAAGCATGAATAATGTTCCTTGATTTTTATGCACAGGCACCATTGTTTTATGGCTGTAGCGCATCATGGTTGTCCTTTCGTTGGCATCTATTTAATTAGTTCTCAGAGTCGAAGCACTGTGAATACGGCTCGTTCCTGTGAACACTTATATGCAAGTGTTTGTGTGAAAATCAGCATTCTGGGGCCCGGCAGGATGGCTCAGTGGTCTAAAGCGCCTGCTTAGGAAAGCTTAGGCGGCTGCAGGGACTACAGTTCGATCCCCAGCACCACATGCTGCGCCAGCCCTGCCCTCAGGGCAGGCTGAGCCCACCATAAAAATAAATAAAGAAACAAGCAAAAGTTCTGAAACAAGAAAAAAAAAATTCTTTTAAAAAAAGAAAAGAAAATGAGCATTCTTCACATAAAATTTATGAGTTTAATAATTAAGCAATGCCCTAGATGCTGGATATGGTTTACTTTTCAAGGAACCACCATAAGTGTTACCAAAACTTGCCATACTTACCAGTATGTGAAAGTTCTAGCTATTCCACTTCCTGACCAACATTTGTTACAATTTTTGCTACTTTCATATATATATATATATATATACATACATATGTTACACCATGCATTTTCTAGTGAATGACCGTGCAGAGGACCATGTCATATGCATTATCTTCTAACTGCACTTGAATTTTCCATTTCACTAATTTCTGATCTGATTTTCTTACTGTCTTTTTTAAGGTAAATGTTTTCTTTTTCCAATTTCTTATAGTGGAAGCTGAGATGTTCATTTGAAACATTCTTTGCTAATAGAAGTTTTCTTGTTAGGATATGCCCTGACATGTGAGGTCATTTAACAACCTTCCTGAATATTTTGAGATAGTATCTCATGTCCATGAAGTTCAAACTAGCTTCCAAGTCCCCTCCCTTTCACACTTATCTTAAATTCATATGGGGTTTAAAAGGGGGTCATTTAGTTTGTAACATTTGAAACATTCCCAGAGGTGCTTCTAATGTTATTTCTGGAGATACCATTTCTGATACTATCTATCTATCTATCTATCTATCTATCTATCTATCTATCTATCTATCATCTATCTATCTAAAATTTATTTATTTATTTATTTATTTATTTATTTGGTCTAGGCTCTCACATTGGAGCTCTGACTTGTAGCAATCCTCCTGTTTAAGCCTCCCCAGCACTGGGATTACAGGCACACACCACCATGCTTGGTAGCCTGGGGTTCCAGGGCCAGTATGGCATGTGATACTGGGGATGGAACTTGGGTCCTTGCACTTTCCAGGCAGGTGCTTAAATCACTGAGCCCCCCAGCCCATCTGATGCTATTTCTAATGTTCCATTTTGGTCACTTTACTGTGACTGCCTTGACCCCTCCTAAGTTTGCTGAAATTAGTTTTATGGACTGATCTTTAATCTGTGTTTGCAAGTGTTCCACATCTAATAGTACAGAACCACTCAGCCACCCTGAGTTGGACCACTCAATCAATACTGGTGAAATCGAGTTCCATAAGGGTATTACTCCAGCTTCCCATGTCTTTTCTGAATTTTTACACACTTGGTTTTGCTTGTTTATTTTTTATAATGATAAGAGTTAGTTATATGGAAGTACTGATAATTTGTACTATAATTCAATTTATGAGTTTTTATTTGTAGTTCAAATAGTTCTAGTCAGATATATTTCAAAGCTCTGCTTGAGCTGTATAAAGTTCAAAATTAATATATTCTTCATAATTTTGTTACTTATCACTAAGTAATGAACTACTCAAATTTCCTTTTGATTAAGTGTGTGTGGTATAAACTTTTAACTCAGATATTTTATATTAATTTATGAATGTTTTATATTAAAAGTGAGTGGATCGGTCATACTTAAGTATACGAAAGAAAACAGAAATTATCCCATGCATATTATCCGACCACATTGCAATGAAACTGGAAATAAATGACAAAAGAAAACACAAGAACACCAGAAATACATAGAAATTAAACAACACCCTTCTCAGCAACCAGTGGGTTACAGATGAAATTAAACAATGTCTACAATTTAATTAAACTTCAAACACAACCTACCAGAATTTATGGGATGCAATGAAAGCAGGTCTTATGGGAAATTTATAACTGTGAACCCACACATTAAAAAAACAGAACAGGAACAAAGAAATACTTTTACACAGCACCTAAACCAACTAGAAAAGGAAGAGCAAATGAAACCCAAAGCCCAAAGATAGAAGGAAATTATAAAGATTAGAGCAAAATCAATTAAATCAAGACAAAGAAAACAATACAGGAATTAATCAGTCAAAGAGCTGGTTCTTTGAAAGATTAAGTAAAATTGATAAACCCCTAGTTAACCTCATCAAAAAGAAGAAAGAATTCAAATTTAAGCAATAAGGAATGAAAAGGGTGAAATTACTACAGACTCAGCAGAGATTCAGAGGATCATTAACAGGTACTCTCAGTTCTCCTCTAATTTTTTATCGATGTCTTCTTTAATAGTATTGAAGTCTGTCATTATGGTTATCCTTTCTCTCTCTAATTCAGAGATTATTATTGTTCTGTTCTCCTTTCTACTTTTGTGTAGTTGTTCCCCTACTTGGGATGCTATTGATTTAGGCATGTCTTTGTCAACTTTAGATATTATTTCTGCTCTGATGTCCTCTATACGTTTCTCCAGCCGTTTTTCCACTTCATGTATTTCTTTTTTTACTTCAGATGTTATCTCTGATCTCAGTTGCTCTATAAGTTTCT